>JAGXCT010034368.1:0-58116 GCA_022495035.1 Philopotamus ludificatus
AATCGCATCTGAGTACCTCTCAGTTCTTGGAAATATTCATAGATTTATAAAATACGAAAATATAAATTTGAATATATCGTGCTATTGACATATTAATTAATTATTTATCAAAAATATACGAAAACTCTTATTGATGTCTCCTATAAATAAACACGGAATATTTGCCATAACCTTAATTTTTTTAGACAAATAATAATTTGTATTTCTGATTCTTTAAATTTTAAATCTGAAAATATTTGTAAAATATAAGATATCATTATTTATTTTGGTAAATGGATTTTTTCAAATTTTAATGGAATAATGGATAGTTTTATTATTTAAGGAATAAATGAAACTTAGAGATTATTGTTCTATATAAATATTTATTAGAAAAATATAGAGATATCGACGTTGGATAGCAATTTTCAAATTTTTTGATTTTATTTTACACTAAATCTAAAAATATCTATATTAAAAATTTTTACCTGTAATATTGTACTTTTCGAACCACAGAACGTTTGATTTTCAGCGTCGATATAATATTATAAAAAAAATAACCAACTACTACCTAAACTCTTTTTCTGATTAAATGTTTTAATAAATATAAATGTTATAGTAATTCATTTGCTTATAGTTAATAGAATAGTTTGATTTAACAGATATTAAAACTAAACAACGATATAATGTTGTATCATTATGACTTGTAAAGTGAGTAACTACTCACAAGTTCGACTATTCTATTATTTTTTTAATTTCTAATCCTTAATCAAAATATTTTTTTTTCAACAATATATCACTTTTTAAAATATATTATATTATAGAATTTTATACTAAATATGATTGAAATTGAAAATTGTTGCTTCAAAATCAATTGGTTAAAATGCAAGTTTAACTTTTATACCATTGATTTTTTAAAATAAAAAGATTTTTTTAATATCGACTCATAAACTCATTATCTACGGGGGTCGTGGATTCCACGTCAAAAGCCTTTTTGTGTATGTCCGGGGCGCGCATATCACACGCTAGCCGATATATTGCGTTTGATTGACTGTAACTTTAATAATGTTTTGTTTTTTAAATTTCTTTTTTGTTAGAAAATTTAAAAAAGGAACAAATTGCAAAATTAATTTATTTATTTATTACACTGCTATACATCTTTTGATTTTTCGTCAGTTGATACTATGCACTTCAATCTGCTGTATGTATTATAATATTTTGTTTTTTCATATATGTATTTATCGGTAGAATGCTTAGTTTTTGTTTTTAATTAATAAATTCTTACTGATGTCATATAGTAATTGATCTCTTTTATTTATGACCTCAACTTTCGAGCTATAAAAACAACTGTTGTGGATAATAATAATAATTCAGATCTATCCCAGTACACAAGCTTCTATATAAATATTCAAAAGTCCATATTTTATAAAAAAAAAATCAATTCGGCTCCTTTTCAAATATTTTAGTATTAACTATCCAGTAAATGTTGAAGGTCAAATAATTCAATCTTCGACTCAATATCTTGATTAAAAAAAGAGTTATGCGCATATATCACAGCTTTTGCAAGATACTTTTGTTTGTGTGTTGGTATACTTGTCCTTGACGTATCTTGGCATTAGTATGCTTTGCGATTTTTTACCAGTGAAAATATGTTGATAGTAAGAATAATTAAAAATAACAATTTATTATATATTTTTAATTTGTAGTTATAAAAAAGATAATTATTATCTTTGATGAATATTTTGTTAATTCCGGTATAGAAATCTCATATATTTTTTTGATTAATTTTCTAGGGAATTGCGTAATTATAATTAATTAGTAGTAAGTATCGGATATACTCTCGTCTTGTAGCTACATCCAGATATCGATTTGATTTTCCACGCTCTCAATCCAGCCCTTGACGAGGTTGCCATGTTCTACGTACGGGAAGTGCCGTAATTGAAAAGCCAACAAGCAAAGGCTACATCACAACTTTTAATAACTTTTTTAATTACATCAAATGCTTCGAATGAACTTTTTTAACAGGGAAGAAAAGATTCAATTTTAAAGCAATGAACACATGCAACTACAATTATAAACGAGCTTAATTTTGTTCTAAACGTTAATTCCGTATAACATCGCGGATTATTATATCAGGCTATTGTTATAATTTTATCGACCATTCTGTATGTACCTATGGCATTCTATTCGACGTCGAGTGAGTCGTCGATAGTAGGCGCTCGCCCACCTCGTGATCCTCGCCAATCCCGGTAGGCTTTCCCTCAGAAATTGACCGATTTAAGGGATTTGCAATCTCCATCTGCGAAATGAATACAGGGCCAATTCTCTTATAAAACTCCTCCACCACCACCACCCGATCGAATCCAAGTGCCGAATATAACTGGCTCCTGAATTGAGGTCGACAATAAAATAATAAAAAAAAAGCGGAGATATATCACCAGTCTCCTGTCGACCCCCCTACATCAACTTTTAGTAAAATTACCGCGAAAAGAGCCGGCATTTAATTAAAAAGATCATAAAGCTTGGCCGTAATGTTTTACGGTCGAATTTTTAAGTATTTTTCCATTTTTATAGAACAGCGATGTCGGGGGATAGTAAAAATATCGCTTTACTCTGCCGAACTGCAGTTTTTTAAATATCATAAAATATATAACATACATCACCTTTCTACAGTGAGGGTTTTATTTAATATTATTATCATAAATATTCATATTTAAAAAAGAATAACTGACTTTGCTTAACGGTAATTTTATGATTGAATATTTAAAATTAATATAAACAAGGACCTCGTATTACACGGCTCAAATACTCAGTATACGAGGTTTGATATACAAAATTAGGGTTCTAAAATAAATAAATAAACAATAGTAAATATACGTTCACGTATGTATTTTAAATTCTGGGATAATATAGATCATTCATCATCGCAATCGCTTGAAATCCTATTTATTCGACTCCTTTCAACATCATCAATAAATCATAAAAGCAGACAATATGTAATTCCACGTTTGAATTTTAATCGTCTATCATTCTAATAAGTCATTCTTATCAGCTAAGCCCAAACATTTATTTATCGTTTTTAATGTGAAACATATAGTTGCTTCGCTGCAACTTCTTTCTGAGTAATTAATCATAGTTTGTGGATTTAAAGTACGATTAGTTTTTCATAAATAAAGGATTTGCTCTTTGGAAGAATCAAAACGCAAGTGTAAAGATATTCGCGTGTTTTTTGCTTTTATACATGTAGTTTCGATATGGCATTTCTTTCCAACATAATCCGATCAGAATCTCTAAAATGTTATATTAAAAATATTCATTTTTAAAGAGTTGTATATGAGATATTATTATGCAACAAGATGATTAATTTAATCTGAAAGCTAATAATAAAGACGAAATTCAACTTTTCTAAAATGATTTTAGCTTATAAACTAAGACTTGATCGAAATTAAGGAAGAACGAATTACAGAAAAAAAATTAAAGACTTGGAAGAACATGGAAGAGCACAGAAGAAGTCTACAACCTGTGCCCAAATTATTGATTGATTTTAAAATTTTGAAAATATGGACTCAGACACCGATAGATCTTCAAAGGTTCGCCAGATTATTCAGCAAGCACTTGTCTCTTATTATATAATTTATTAAAAAAAAAAAAACAATAAACTATACAAATAATCTAGTCGAAAAACCATTTTATATAGATCGTGAATAAATGTAACTAAGAATTTTCATTATATTTTGCATTAATTAAGAATGGTGTAAAGTGTAGTTTGGTATTGGAAATATTATATAAATAAAAAAGCTTTTATAAATGGTTCAACTGTTTTGAACGATAACGAACGATATTGGGTAACCCAAGTTTTTGATATTTCTTGAATAACTCTTTAAATATATATCATTCGTCACAATTTTTTGGATATGATTAGAAAAGTCTAAAAAATAAGTATTATAAATAATCATCCTCTTTTATTATCTGCAATCACGGAAAAAAAAATATAAACTACAATATTTTCCCTTTTTATCGTTTCGATCCTGTTCAATATGCCGAGTGCGAGTGAGACATACGAGTGACACGTGCTGCGAGTGCTTAGTCAAGATATTGAAAAACTCTATCTGAGATACCCCTTTCGGATGACACGGTTATTTTCGGCCTTTGAAATGACAAAAATGATGATCACATTAGATGCAACTAGCACATCAACGACCGACGACAATGTCAAAATAAGAACAATCGCCGAATCATCTTCAGAGAGGTTGGTTAATTCTTATGCTTAACTTTTTTTTCCACTTAAACTGATTATAACTGATTATAAAAAGATATGACCCTGAAACTAAGTCCTAATTGTCTAAATAGAAGCAACGTAAAGAGCCAAGGCCGACAAAACTTTTTCATGTTCAATCGGCAATGTTTGGGTGAAGCATTTTGAAGAAAAAGCCCATAATCGTGGTGACAAAACTCAGCAATCGCACCACCTTTTACCTTCCCAAGCTTCGTCGTTTATTCCTCTATATTTGGTTAAAAGCAACACCGGTGTTATGTCCCAGCTTTTGTATCTTCAGATGAGCTTAAGCGAGTTTTTCTATTCGGGAAAATGAAAAATCGTAAATTATAACTTTTTGCGATCATTGAGAAGAATTGGAGTAGATATGAACGCATAGCAACAATTGCGTTTCAGGAATGCTTATCTGATTAAAGTAAGCACTGGCATATGTCTGCATAAGTTATACATTTTTTATTAAATAAATAATTCTTAAACGAAGATCGTAGAGACTATATTCAGTAGATAATGATATAAAACTTTATTTATCTAGCGCAAGCTTCATGAGCTCTACCTAGTATTAATTTCCAATTATAAAAAAAAAATATTATTATTAGTATTGTTCGACCACAATTGTTGCCGGTGTACTGGGAGGGCGTGGTCCCTTAACGAAATCCACTTGCTTGCAGCTTCCGGCCCCTGCACTCGCATCTGCAGTTCGAAACAGGAAATCTTGTTCGAGGCGGAGAACGCCAAGATGCAGTTTGAGAGAATAAGAAGAATTTTTATCAGAGCTTTCGGGTTCACAGAACTTAAGTGTAATCCTGCGAGTTGCTCTTTGCGCGACGGCAGTAAAAGCTCGCAATAAAAATCGGGTAAACATTAACTGGGGAGAACGGCTCCTTTATCACGGGGAGAAAGTTGAAAGTTTATGCTCCGTGTAAACACGCGTTTGAAGCTCGGCTGTACCGTTGCGACCAAAACTGTCTGCATATCAAAACTATGTACATCTGGCATGCGAAATATGCGCAATCATGGCTGAATATTTCAATGCATACGCCATAGATTTCTTTTAAAGTTGTACTTAATCTTTTTATATAGAGAAATTGGCAACAAATTATTTTCATATTAAATTAGCGAAGTTGAGTTCATAAATATATATTTATTTAAAAAGAAATGTACCCGTTAGTAACAATTTGAAAAAAAATGCTAAAGTATATGTAATACATATTTAAAAGTTCTAACTATCAATGTATGCTTTTCTCTTTAAATTTGGATAATATAATTAAAGATATATGTATTTGGCCGCTATTTTAGAAGAAAAAAACCTTTTTTTTGTCGCAAAACGCGATAATAAGGCGTTTTTAAGTATTATTATAGTTTTTCAGTCTGATATTCTTGCGTGTATAAAAATCGCGTAAAAAAGGCAAGGATTTCAGGATTCCACTATATAAAAAAACGCATAAATTGCAAGAAAAATCGCGCAAAAGTTCATTAAAAAAAGGTTAAGAAGTTAATATACGTCATGTGTATTTTTTAATGAAGCAACAAAATATTGTAACTTTTAATACTTAGAACATAACTAAAATTTATTCATCCTTATTTCCACATTCTAACCTTTAACTTTCATTAACTGAAAAATTCGTGTTAACTTGAGTAGCATTTTTATTATAAAACTTGGGGTGTTTAAAAAATATCATTTTTCTTAGATCGGAATGTTTGTGAACTATGAAAATAAAGTTGGAAAAACATTTAATTTATTAAGATATATATTGCTATTGGCCTACCGATACTCATTTTTTAAAAGTATATTTATATTTTAAAATAGTGCAGAATCGATTAAAAATTGTGAAATTATATGTTTACTTTTTTTTGAGATTAGAAAAAAAACTTCATAATATTATTTTGATTATATCTTTTTATTGGAATATATAGAGCTTTAACTTTAAATAAAGAGAAGCACATATTTTATGGACGATTTCTAAAGTGTAATAATTCTATTTTTATTTTTTAAAGGAAAATGTATTTTTCATCAAATCAGATTGATTTAAATACTTTAATCATAATATTATTTATTTTAATTACTGTCTCTACATATATTTATGTATAAAATATACTAAGCATTTAAAATATGAATAATAATAAAATAATTCAATGCAATTCGACGATATTCTTATTATAGATGAAATAAAATACGAAAATAATTATACTTTCAATTCAGGTTATTTCCGAGACTACGGAAGACGTCTTTACAGTTCCTTTGAGCGCTGGAATTTCTTCGTCTGGTTCATAATGCTCTGTCTGAGGTAGTTACTTGTATTTTCACCAAAAGGCAAAGAAGCTTCACTATTAATATAGGCAATTATCTCTACACTCCAGTCTCTTTGTGTCCGCTCTTTTATTGCATATTGCGAATACGATTGCATTTCATTCAATGACATTTGATACAATTTCAATTGAATAAAAATTTATATAATATTTAAATTAATTCAAAAATGATTATATATCGTATGAAATTTTGTTAAGGCGGCGACGGGGGAGGGGGTCATCTCTAAATCGGCTTTGTCGACAAAATTTTAATTAATAAATAATTATACAAAATTGGATTTTGTTCTGAATTCCATAGGAATTAATTCCCGCTTCTGCGGTCTTTGTTCGAATTAAGATTCAAATATAGGTAATGTTGAGGGTCCCACAGGAAGGGTCCGGATGGAGGTCCCAGATTACCTGTGGAATGTGGGAAGGCCTCTTTTACCTCCCACAAATCCCCCTCTTTCTTCGTCCCGTGCCCCTCCCCGCTGCTAATGATAGGACGATGCTTTCTGATTGTTTTGGGACCCAACTTTCGTCGCTGCGGTGCCATCCTCATACACTGCCATTATTTTGGCCTCTCAATCATCCTGCCATAACTTTTATACATACCGCCTGCTACCGCGTTAGAAATATTTTCTTACTGTATTTTTATTGAAGAGCGAAATCGGTTTTGCGAATACATTTTCGCAGTATTTCACTCGCGCGCGGAAGAGGGGGGATATCCGCTCGAAGACATCCAAGTTTTTAATTGTTTCTCTCGTTATCTCGGCTAAAGTATCGCGATGAATAAAGTTTCATTTAGGGTTAAAATTTATAACGAAAAATGTTCATCCATAATTACATACAGGATGAAACGCCATTATAAAAATATTAATACTTTATTAAATAAAATAATATATTTCCATTATATAATAATAAAATAAACCATAACAATGAACCACAGATCTTTTTCTTAATAAATTAATTTGAATTTATAATAAAATATCAGCGAAGAGATATCACGATATAATTAAAAATTGTAATATTGTAAGTATTGACTTTAATTAATCAAACAGTGCTAATTTGGAAGAAAAAAATACCATAGAAAGGGTACTATAAGCATATTCTTCAAGTATAGTGAATTAATTTTCTTTGAAAAGTTCTACAGCAGTAAAATGTAAAAAAGACGCATGAAAAGCTTTTAACAATAAGAAAACACGGTACAAATTCTGCTGTACTGAGGAACTACATTTCACACCAATGTAATCGAGTAATAAAACAACACTTTCTGGACTCTTTCTATCTAAGAATATATTTTCAACCAAATATCTATAAAAAAAAGGGAGTTATTATATAAACAACGTATAATTGAGCTAACAAATAATCGAAAAAAATATATTTAAAAAATTATGAAAGGTTCTTTGAATACTGACAACCAGTGCTGCTCGTCTATATACACTGCGCAGTTGTAGCACCCCCAAACAAATTGAAGAAAAATATAATTTTATATATTAATGTAGATGTGTCTATTCATAATATATTATGCATAGGAAAATATAAATTATATTTATATTTATTATTACGGCGCGCGATGTAGAGCAAGAGCGCTCTCTGATCGTCAGAGCTATCAGCGTCGTGTATTGGATGGATGCGGGGCGGCAACGGGGTGGAGGGGTATCATCACTAAAGGCTGTGTTGCGTGGCGACTCGGAGCAGTCCCAGGTCGTCCATACTGAGTCACTTAATCCTCCGCAGCACCCCTGAATCTTATAGTGGTTAAAGGAATCTAATGTAAGGCGATTTAATAAATATTTTCGGAAGATAATACAGTTACGAGCACGCGAGGAATGGCAAAGTAAAAGCCATACGCAATCATCATCATCATCAGATGGTCAAATGCAAACAATTTTAAAGTTAATACTTCCTATCATTAAATATTATATCAAAAAAACCATGTTGAATATTCATTTTATATTACGTTCATTAAAAAATCGCAGAGCCTAAAATTTTTACTTTGTGGACCTATCCAAAAAAAGTTTCCATCCCGTGTTTTAAGGGATAAAGTACTTTTATTTATTTCAACCGCTATAATATAAATCAATAAAATATTGGAATTCTAATGCAAAAATGCATTATTTGAATTAAACACGGACTATAAATAAAGTAGTCAAGTAAATCCTGGGATTTAAATAAAGTACAGGGTGGATATATTTTATATTTTAAACCAATTTCGACGAGGACAGTTTCGACAGACAGATAGGAGATTGGTGGAGCATATTATATAAAATACCAGTGCTTGCTTTAAACCGTTATTTTTTATCGTTTTGGTTTTCGTTCCGATATATAAGTTCAGTTTTCGAAATTCGGTGATTATTTTTTTAATAATTTTTTAAATGTTTTTATCGAGATTAAATAAATATTTTCTACCATAATTTAAAACATGTATTACTTTCTTTTTAATAAGCATACTATAATAATTGATACAATAAAATACATAATAATAATGAATAATGTAAGGTATAATAAATGAAAAAATAATTAGTGTCGCTGGAACGCCTAAGACAACAAAACTGCATTTTGTATGGAAATATGCGTTTTTATTTTCCTTATATTCCGTTGTATAAAAAATTTACTAATACATGTTTAAAATTATTTAAGCCATCCGAACGGCAGCTCGAAAACAACAGTGTCGTCCTGCGGGGGTCTCTCAGACACTCCAGGCATTTTAAGTCAGGGTATAGATGAATTTTTCATTATTATTATTCTATGTATAAAAATAGTTATTAGTCGATATTTGGATTTTTAAACTAATCAATATGACGCATAAATGACACGCGCACTCATCAATCTCTCGTCGCAGACTGAGCTCTAGCAGCACGTGTCACTCGTACGTTTCACCCGCACTCGGCACATCGTACCGGATGCGACCGAGAAAAAACATCACGCCCGTGGTAACAGAAGCGAATATTGTTGTTTTTATTTTTTTTTTGCAATTGCAGACAATTTTCGCTAAAGACAATGATTATATATAATATTTATTCATTAGACTTTTTCAGGCAAATACAAAAGGATTGTGACATGTAGGATTTTTTTAAGAGAATTATTTGCGAAAAAATTGGGTCCCTAATAGATCCCATTGGCGCGTCTAGGTTAATATGATTTCATATTTATCTATAAAATAATAAATCTATGAGTCACTATTGCTAATTCTTAACTCTTACTAAAAATTCTTCACATCGTCTACCATTTCACCGGACGTATCACTAGAGTGGGAGTCGACATTTTCAAAATATGCCCTCCTAGCAGAAAAGGTGTGCGGCCCCTGCACTAGATGATTGACGCGCGTCCTTGAACTTGCACCGAACCAAAATAAATACAATAGATATTTTTTTCGGCTCAGTTTTGGTTAGAACCTTTATTTATTTTAACTATTATTTGACTCGAAATTATAAAATTCGTAAAAAACACGCCATTGTGTTTATTAGTTTGGTTTTATTTAGAACTATCTAAATTTATCTGATTTATCAGAGCAAAAGACCCAAAACTCTTTAAAAATTAGGAACTAAATTAATAAATTAAATTGATATACGTTTTTTTAAAAAAATCTATTTAGAAATGCTATGAATAAAAGTGAAAATTCGTTCTTTAGTACGCATATGAAGAAAAAATATAAGTCGATGCCAAGTTCTTGCTTTGTATAAGCCAAGGATAAAACCAACAATGCAAAACTAATTATTCCGACCGAAACTAATGGAGAGTAAAGAATGAGGATGGGGATTAGATAAACTATATATTTTTTTCATTACATTACTCATATTTTATTTTTTTCCTGTATAATTCGAGTCCCGGCCTTGTTTATATGTGGAATATGTCGGATCGTTTCTTTTTTTCCTGAGGCACAGCACAAAGCAACAAAGGAAACTTTTGTTTAGTGTATTACCAGCGGGAGTGTTGATAACCTTAGGGCAATTTCTCTCGGCCGGCAGTGGGCCCCGTGGGGAGGCCCCGGGCCGGATGGTGAGGGTCCAGCCCCCCGGCGAAGAGGAAACAACGCGGCCCCGTCGTTAGGGCTCAAATTAACTACATTCCACAAGTTATCTCGGCCTTTCATCTTGAATAGGCACGGGAGGTGGTGCGAGAAGAAATAGTTGTGTGTGATCCCCCTTGTTACCATTGTCGTTGCGGGCCCGAGGAATTAATTGTGAATCCCCCGTATAGATTTTCCGTTTGTTCTGTTCGTACAGTTTTCTCCGAGAGGCTTTATCGCTTTAATGTGTCGGCTCGGTGACGGCCGCACACGCCCTTCACGCGCCTGTGTATGTACATAGTGTATGGGGGTGCTTTGGAAAATTGTATGTCCATTTCATTTAACAGTCAAAGTCAGGGCATGTCGGAAAAGCCCGGGTAATTCGGCATTACTGACCAACCTTAACATACAATGAAATCGAAATATATGAGAGCAGATTTTTAGGTCAAATGTTATTTTTATATTTTATTTATTATTAATTTATTTTTTTCTTGTTTTAAAAATTTAAATATGAACTTCGTGTTATGAAAGAAATGTTTCTCTTTCAAATTATTTTCATTTAAAAAATATTGTGATATCGTCGACTTTTTCAAACAACTTTTAAATGCGATATAAATCTTTAGAAAATCTCCTCTCTTCTTTTATAAAGTACAACTTCAAACGAAATTAAATACGAATTAAATGAAATTGTTTGACAAACGGTCGTTTAGTTATTAATCATTAACCTTATTTTTAAATCTCTTATATAGCTATATGAGAGATTTAAAAACTAATTTTCAACTAATTAATTCAATTTTATTTTAAATATATTTTCCTAATATTCTAATATAAGTTGTGCATTTAATTGATCATTTAAACGCCATTGCTAAAAAATCAATAAGATTGTCTTGTTTAACCTAGCCGTGCCGATGGGGTCTAATTGGGGACCCAATTTTTTCTAAAATAACACTTTTTGTATTTGTCTAAAGAAGTCTAAAGAATAAATTTTATAAATAATTGCGATAAAAATTAAAAACAAAAATATTCGCTGCTCTTGCCATGGGCGTGATGTTTATTTTCACTCGCATTCGAGTGAAACTTTCTAGTGACAAGTACCGCAAGAACTCAGTCTGCGGTGGGACGTCACCGAGTGCACATGTCATTTAAGCATATCATATTAACACTCAAGGACCCGGTCCCGCGTTAGTGCGGAAATTTTCGTAAACGGTAAACACCCGCTCCCTCACTAACGCGGGTTTACACGAAACGTGTTATCTAATGCGCTACAAAAGTCTTTCTTTTAAAGTTTTACGACTGGACACAGTTTCATTGATTGCTCTGCATGCTCTTTGTAAAATATATGACATATGTATTTATTTATGGTTAAAAACTGTCCTTGAAATAATAGATTATTTGGATCGAAAACTTTCCAGTACTTACACATCGACTGTAACGAATTTAGGTTTTTGTTTATCCATTCAACAAAATAACTTTTTTGGAATATTTATGTGGTACAGCCCGTCACATCCTTTATTACAAAGCTAAAATTACCTATATACTATATAAAGATATATATTTGTTTTTTATCGTCTAAAATACAGTAAATCATCATTTTCACAGCTCGAAAATTTTATTTCTCATCTAAATATTCTAATAATCGAATATAAGTATACTATGCGTATAATACTTCTCTTTTGGCCAAATTATCTCCAAAAGGAAAAAAGTTATTAAGCATTTTTTACAGAGCCGCGCAAAATCGCAAGATCGATAAAAAGATGCGGGTTTAGATGTAAGTTTCGCCTGAGAACAGCGGGTGCTTGAGAGTTAATTAGGTAAAAAAATCCAAAATATCGATCAAATAATAAAGAATATATTGAATAACTATTCTTAAAATAATTTACATTTTAAAAAAGTCAAGATATTGATTCATCAATATCTTGACTTGAAATGCTTAGGGTCTTTTTTTATTATAAATAGAGCCTTTCAGACGACGCAGTTGGTTTCGAGCCGCCGTGACGGATCGGTTAACGTGTTAGAGTGAAACAACAATAATTTAAGCGGCGGCCATTTTTATTTTATGAAGATGGTTGCGTAGCGCAAGGTACGACCGGGACAAAATATGTTAGAAGGAGACGCCAACGGGAGATTAATATAAGCAGATGGCAAATACAAAAACAAGTTATATGAATTAAATGTAACGCAAATCAACTTGTTACAGCGTAATTAGGTATAATTTAGAGATAATCAATTTAATTAAAATATATTAATATATTAATATTAAAGGTAAAATAATATTTTACGGTTTAATTTATAAGATAATAACGAAACTACTAATTTCCAGTTTCTGATGAATTTATTTAAATTAAAATTAGGATGTAACTCGAGCGTATTTTAATTAGCACCAAAGGCTAAATATCAAAAATCGCGCAGCTTGCTAATTATATTTCTGTATAAATTAAATAAGGCGAGGGCTCATCTCTTCACTTATCATATTGAATTTTGGAAAACCCCAAATTAGATCAATTCCCGACGGCACCCGGCGATAAAATTTTTATATTAAAATAATGTAGAATTAAATCGGTCGGTTATCTGGTAATAACGTCTCGGGGGTAGCTGGGACCCCGCAAGTTAACCGGCCAAATTAAAGCCGGCTGAGGGCGCCTTTATTGTTTATGGACCTTATTAAACAGTGGGCGGACACCTCACACCTCTTTGCGGAAAAAAGCACCCCGGGACAAAGCGCGCTTTTCCATCCTCAAATTTTGATTTCTTTTTTCAATCAAATTAATTTAAAACAATGGATCGTCCTACTTCGAGTCTTGCGTTGAAAGATTAAAAAATGTATTTTTAATATTACATTGTAAACTATTTGACACATCTGTTTCATTACTAAATATAATTTAAAATAAAGCTCGTGTAATATATATATCAACAATGGAGCTTTCCAAGACAGTGCTTATTTTCGTCACAATATAAAATATGGCTTTCGTCCAGTTTTTAAACAGCAATTAAAACTTAGCACTAAAGAAATAATTAACAATTAATTTCCAAAATTGCTTTATAGCGTCTATTTTATCGATAGCTCGTGCTTTATAAGTGCATCATTTACAAACGCATGATGCAAAAACAAAGAACGCCATGTAATGGAAATGGTTTTTTTATTATAACACAAACTTTTATTCAATTTCAGGTACCTTTTAATTTTTTAAGAGACATCTTCCTCCGATGGTATTTATAAAGATTGAGATTGTTTTGTAATGATTTTTGAAGAAACCGAACAAAGATTCGCGGATTTCTTAACAATATCAAGAAATTAAAGACATTGGTTCCTGGGAGATTGAAAAATTCTTAACACTCGAGGTAATCCTCGAGCGGCTCTCAGGGATGCACGCCAGCCAATAATGAAAGTGGCAATTGGCATGGGACTAAGGATCAACGAGTACAAGACAAAATACATGCCCATTTGCAAAGGACGAACCCCTGAGAATTGAAGATTACATCTTCGGGGCCGTCCAGGAATTCACATTTCTCGGCTCGCTTATTACGAATAACAGTGAAACCATCTTGGAAGTACGAAGAAGAACCATGCTGGCAAACTGGTGCTATTTTGGACTTCAAAAGCATCCAGTCCTAACATACGGATCTAAATGTTGAGCTTTGATAAAACAAGATGAGCGACTTCTGTGCCGAATTCGACAACGGCGAATGGCCTATCCGAAGCAACGTAGAGCTGTACCGACTATACAAGGATATACTGATCACAGCTGACGTCAGAAGGGCGTCAGTCACGTGTCAAGGATGCGGGACAGTCAGCCGCCGAAAAGGCTTATGGTTAACAAGCCTTCCCGTCAAGCCAAGCTTTAATCTCACTCGCGCTTATCACACTTCTTTAACGGCATCACTATTAATTATTGCTGGCGTCCTTCCGCTCGACCTTAAAATCCAGATGAGGGCCGTCAGTTTTTGCTTTAAAAAAAACAATAGCCCAATCGCGATCAATAAAAACGCCCAATCTAGGGCGAATCTTTAGCAACTTTAAAATCACGCGTCCGCGAATCGGCCCTTGATCAGTGGCAGGAGAGGTAGGACTCCTCCCCCAAAGGGCGGAGTACCTATCTCTTATTGCGCGATATCAGAGCCAGGCTTAATTGTAGCTGGTTCTTCCCAGACTTCTAGGTCAGTGAATTCCTTGCCACGGTAACTTCAAGGCTAAACTTAAAGAGTTTAACATTGTAGTATTTCCACATTGCTGGTGTGGGCACGTCTGTCAGGATTACGTTCTGTGGTCCGAAGGCTCCTTCCTATCGGACACATGGACCTGGTCAGCGGTGTGATTTGCTATAGGGTATTTGCTCGCTTTGTATCGACTTTCGGAGAGTTGTGCAAAGCCAATTTCAATCTCCTTTTTCCTCTTTCTTAAAAAAAATCTAGCATTATATTTTAACATCACGCGTTGGTGCAACAAAAACACTGCTTTTGTTGCACCGATTGAACTAGCGTCAAGCCGGTATATGCGGTGGATGGCAAAGGATGGAACTGTGTCGTACCGGTCTGACACAGCTTCATCCTGGGAATTAAAGTAAACCTCCCACTTCCCCGAAAAAAGGTAGACCAATGCTGAGATGGTTGGACTGTGTAAAGAGGGGTTCATTGATACTCATCGAAAGATGGAGCGACGTAGCGGCATACCCGATAAAATGGAGAAGGATGTTAGACGAGCCCAGGGCTCTATAATAGAGCTGTTGTGCTTATGATGACGATGAGGTAATCCTCAAATTAAATTAATTCGGTGAATATTACTGTATAATTTAATAAAGTAAAAGACTAAAAATCCTTTGCGGAATTTAAAGCTGTAATTTTTAATGATTTGAATCATTTCCACGAAGGATTTGAAATAAAACGTAATGCCAAGTATTATTTTTGTTATAATTATTTTTCTAATATTGTTTAAAATGTCCTTGAAGTAGCTGAAATAAGTTTCCAGTTCTAGCTCCATCCAATTTAGGCGCTCTAAAAACAAATGGATCATTTTTTGATGTTACGGTATATTTGAACATCCCAAATAAATATTTTCTTTTTATTTTTGTAAATATTTATAGAAGAGTGATTGGTATAACATTATGTTGAAAAAAAATGAATATGCTTTAAATAATTCTTTTTTTATTTGATTACGATGGATAGATGGCATAACAGAAAGATACCAAAGCGCCATCCACAAACCACCACAATTTATATTATTGTTTTATAATTATTTATTCAAAGAAGGAAAGATGGCATTAAATCAATTAATTTCAACGACCCAAACTACCTACATAAATATTTTTATATATTACGTGCGGAAGTAATGGGTTTCTTCCTCTTACATACCACCTGGCCAGTGTTATAAAAAATCACAGAATTCATAGTTTTCGTCGAACACAACTCCGACTACTAACTTAGCTCATTCGCTCAGTTACCTACAAGCCATAACGCCGGTTAATTTTAATTTTATATTCACAATGGGATTAGATATCTCGTTTAATAATTAAATGATTTTTAAATTCATTGAATAAAGGCTACTAGAATAATCTCTATACCAATTTCTAATATATGTTTTGCATTTAGCAGTTTGTAAGATGTACTATATGCAAAAAAATGTATTATCTCAAATCGTATTATTAAAAATCTGTCATCGTAAAAGCTAAAATTGCTTTTCATTCATTTTTAAATAAAAAAACATTATGTTTTTACTTCACCAATATTTTTTTTGTTATTAATGTATAATATTTTCTAATAATCTCATCCAAAAAATCTCCTCATAAAAGATGAAGAGCCTCTAATGTGGTGATGTTTAGGAAGATTTTATTTTGCATATAAGATTATTAAAAATAGCCTATTCTTATCAATCTTAATCATCAAGAACCCTTCAACTAAATTATTCTATTCTGTTATGATAGAACAATAAATATTTAGCAATTCTTCAACTGTTCGATAAGAATCTGATTTGACTATTGACGTTGGTATATTCTAATCTATGTGAAGATTTTAAGGATGCTGGTCTTTGGTGAGGGAGGTAAATTATATGGTCTAAAATATTTTAATACATTTTCATTATTAAAAGTAGAAATAGTGCCTGTGGAGGTAATATTCTTTGTCATCCAAATTAAGTTGTTTCTATTTACGCAACAAAAGAAGCGTGGTGCCGCAGCCGCGGTAGTGGGGGAGGGAAGATCCTCGCTGGGCACGGGCGGGTGAGGTTAGGGGGTTAAATGCAAATTGGCCATCTTCCTAAGTTATCCTCCTCCGCTTCATGGACAGGGAGGTGGGCAAGAAATGGAATAAAGATATTATTTAATTTGAATTGCAAACACCGTTGCAAAGTGCTTTGCTTTTGACAGTTGGAAAATTGTTAAAAAAAAAGCGAACAAAAAAATATGAGCGGCGGAAGAATCGCGAGAAGCTGTATCTAATTTTCATCCCCCCGCCCGCGCGCGCGTTTCTCCCCTCCGCTCATACTTTTTTCTCCTCCCCCCCGATGATGTACAAAACGAAATTATGCGAATACTACGTGCTCGAGTCGGAAAATTCCATACAGATTTAATTATGATATTTTTCCACGGGGTGATATATGATGTTTTGGCAACCCCCGACCCCTTTTTCTTCCTTCCTGAAAATTTTCCCATAAAAACGATGGTAAATCATGGCGCCAGTCAAATAAGTGTCGCGGTGGGCGACGAACACCCCCCCCCCCTCCATCCACATTCCTCCCCCTGCCGTCGATGCCTCCCCTGCCTATAATCGTATCCTGACGGATCACTTCCCTTCATCAGGATTGGGACCAATTCGCAAATATTGATATGACCAATAACCTCGCCAACGCAATTTTGAACGTTATTTATATCAATTTATTAATATTAGGCGGACGGAGAAGTAATGAAAATATTTTTATCATAATTATTTTTTGTTAAGACACTGTTTAAACAGATTAGTTATATACAGTAGTGGGTCATGGGTAAAATAATTAGGGGTGTTGCGGAATCTTAAAATTAAAAAAGTATATTTCGTTTTTGTTTTTAAAATGTAAAAAAGTGTGCGAGGAAAAAATACTAAATAATATTAATAATAAAATAAGTGACAAGCGGCACGTGGCTCAAAGAAGCTGTGAGTCAATATGACTGCACCGAGTGGCAGTGCGACACGACACTTAGCGACGAGACCTCCCTCCCCACTGCCGCTCTGCATGCATCCAATACACGACGCCGGCAGCTCTCTTGCTTCACATTGCGCGGAGTAACACTGCCCGCATAAAGACCCCCCAGATTAATCCTCGATTTGCTTAGGGGTGCTGCAACTCCGCAGTGTATATGGACAAGCCCCCCTGGTTATATATTATTTTGAAGCAAGGGTCCAGGCTTAAAAGTGTGATATTAAATCATTCTATGCCATTTTTTTCGGCTGATGTGGCATGTTTAGAGGTCATTTCATTTTTTTTTTAATTCTAATCCTTAAAAATACACATGTTTGTCATTTAGTAAAATAAATAAACTTGACCCAATTATTTAGCATTAAGTAAATCTGTTTTAAGACAAGATAACGTGCAACCGTCTACAATGAAGAAGAAAAAAGACGCTGCCTTGCAACTTCGCACCCAAACAGACAAAAAAAAAGTCTCAAATAATTATTTCTGTTCTTTAGAAACAATAAATACTTAATGTGACATAGGTTCAGTAGCAATTAATTTTTAAATATTTTATAAAAAAAAAACGGTAACTATTTTTAAATGAGATTATTAACCCAAATTATATTATTTAAATAGGTGGCATGCCAGAAAATAATAAAATGACAATAAAAGACATCAAAATATTTAACTAGCAATATTAATTTAATTAAATTAAGCCATTATTAATATCAATGATTTATTTAATTGAAAATAATTTATTTTATTAGTAATTAAACAATAGAAGAAGAATAATTACGTCATTGTATGCTATTTATGTTCGATCTAGAAATGAAGGCAAACGAAGCAGTTAAAAAAATACTTACGGGGTTATACTGAAACTAAACAAGTGTTATCAGTGGTTAAAAAAGTTTAAAAATGGCAATAGGAGTCCCAAAGATGTCGCACGTAAAGACGATCCCAAAAATTAGATGATTATATCCTGAAAGCGATGGTGAATTCAGATCCTCGTCAAATAATTAAGAAATTATCATTAAAAATTAGCTGTTCAGGATCATCAGCATAGGAAAATTGTACAGGCAAGGAATTTGGGTTCCTCTTGAAATGACGGAGACGGCATTCTATCAAAACGGCGTAACATCTGCGCGTCTCTTTTGTCTCGGTATGAAGCCGATCCGTTTTTACGGCGATTTGTAACTGGAATTGAGAGTGAATGCTATATGATAATCCTGTACGAAAAATACAATGGCTCTCTTCCGGAGAAGTAACTGTTCTGATCCAATGAACATCAGTAACACTATAGAAGGACCTGATCAGACCGTTACAGCCAACAAATAAAAGTGTATTGTGAACAACTCGACCGAATGAAACGAGAGCTCATAACGACATGTGTTGGTCAATAACAAAAAAGGATCCTTCAACACGATAAAGCGAAGCTAAAATAACACAGGAAAAAATAAGGGAGCTTGGATTGGCACTTTTAACTCATCCACCCCAATCACTGGATATCGCGCCATAGGATTATTAATTTTTCAGAACGTTAGAGCATACATTAAGAGATAAAAAAATTATTAATGTTGGAGAAGTAAAAACACCCTTGGGAAAAGTAATGATATAACGAAAAATCAAAGGACTTTTTTTTAAAAGGGAATCGAATAACTGGTTAAGTCACTAAATTAAATTGATTTTTTAATGTCAGTCAAATAAATCATGCATATTTTATCAGAGAGTTACCTTTGTAGTGATACTTATGAAATAATAAATTATTTTATAAATATGACGTGTGCGCGAATGATACAGTACTTAATTAAGATTTAAATGTAGGCTAATACAACATACTAATTCCTGCTTGTTTGCAATCAATTTTTTTTAGAGAATTATCTGATAACAGGAGTAACCTAAATAACATTTTTGAAATATTGTATGAAGGTCTGTCTAATAAACTAAATATTTGCATAAGCAATCCAATTATCATTCTATGTTTATATACGTTAATATTTAAAACATATTTAAATTTCGATGTAATATTCACCTTAAGAGAATATAAAGAAATATTTATATTTGATATACAGAATACTCCTGATTATCCGGGAAAAGGAGGATGGTTATAATGACGAGGAGAGGCCGCACTGATAAATTTTAAAATACAATTACATACACGTTTTCGTAACAGACTTTTATCTCACCTTGATTAATATTTATTAAGAATGTCTGCGATTAATATTTTCTTACAATAATCTTTTAATGATTTTCTTATTTCATTTCAAATTTTCCTGAGAGCTATTATATCCTTATATTTGAATCCCTATTAATCGATGTACTCCAATAAAAATTTCCTCCACGATTAAACGAGTGTTACTAACTATATTTTATATCAAGATTGAGTTGCTAATCGTTTTATATTTAATCAATTCGCCATCTTCGTTAAAAAGAGTTTCAAAAATGCCAGGACGATAATATAAATTCAGTAAATAAATGGATTAAATAAAATAAGTGACATTAAGGGTTGAAAATTGGATGAGAAAGAGCATTATTTAATAACATGCTTTTTATGGCAACCTTCAGAATCCACTTTTTAACTAATCTTCAAAGATCTTTCTATCCATCTATGTCCTTTTCTCGGTTATAATCTACGGACATTTTTAATTGCTTAAAACGATCCTGGTTTTTGAGCTTTTCCACTCTTCAAAAATTCATTTGGATACCAACTTCAAATTCTTCGGAAAGCTGGGATGTAGATTCCCCATTTTCAATTCATTCTTTTTTTCTATAATTTTCTAGTATATGAATCAAATTAATGGATAGATATAAATCCCCTCAAATCCCTTTTTTTAAAATATGTCACTGCCTTCTACGATAATGTCCATAATATATATATATATAACCTATTCATTTACTTTCTCCCTCACTATGGCCCTAAATACTCCTAATCTTTATTCTCTAATCTCATATAATTTCCCTAAATAAAACAGTTTTAATTCCCACTAAAAAATATATAATAACATGAATAATTCAACTCAGACCCCTTATTTTCCATCTTAAAACAATCATCTTCAACTTGGATTTAAATAGTTAAAACAGAATCAACTTCATAGGAACTTTTAGCTTGATTCACTTCTTTCCTTCTCTATCTACAAAATATTAAATGTTGTGTAGCATTTTTACCAAATTCTAAAACGTTGGAAAAAGCAATGTATCTTTCTAGTAAAAAAGGTATACAGTAAACCCTCCATAACGCCTACACTCCTACAACGTTCCCCCCTATAACCTTTGCGGCGGTTTTTTCCTATAGCGTCGATCCCCCCTATAACGTATTTTTTTAAGAACGCTAATTGGAATTTTCATAAAAATATTGTATAATTTTATAAAATGAACTTATAAAATGTCGGGAAGATTACGTCAACCAGAATATGAAAGGATCAAGTCAATTGCGCTGGTTAACACGTAAACATGTAAAAAAAAAAAAAAATTAAAAATGTTTGAATTACCGATTTCCTTTAAATCAAAAAATAAAATTGAAAATCCTTATCTCTGGAACCTATCTTGACGTTATAGAGGGGTTTACTATATATTATATATAATAAATAATATATATGAAGAATAATGTAAGTATCTAATATGGGTACAAATATATAAATACGTCGAAGACAACAAAAAATAATATCAAATGTTTTATATGATATTTAGTACAGGTTTTTTACATCAAATACACTCTTTTGCAAATCAAATTGATCCATTTTCTATTGAAATGTCTATTGAACTACATATAATACCCATAAGCTAATTTTATTAATAGTGTAAATCTATTTTTAATAAACATTTGTAAGTTGGTCTTAAAACTTTACACACTGACAATGACATACATATCGTGTAGATAATTTATGCTATTACATAACAAACAATTAAATAAAAACATTAATATAAAACACAAAAAACCTTATAGGATTTATAGATTTTAAAATTTATCGACTTTTTATTTGTTATTGATTATTTTTTATATCCAAAAATATTTTACATGATACGTGCAATAAGCAAAACTATGTAAATCAAGTTAACATACGTTTACGGACAAATATAATCCAATTTTTTACCAACCTGGAGGTGAGCGAATTGCATCACCAAAGTATCTAATTTTAGATGATTTTATGATACACATGTATACACAGCATACAAAAATATTGAAATAATATTCATATATAAGGGGAGAATAACGAATCGTACTCATAATTAGCAGCGGGATGTGTTCCATTCAATGTTGCATCATTGCGCTCCTTTTGATTCTGGGAGAAACGATTGGTGAGTATTTAAATATATCAAAACGTTGTCTATCAGCTTGAAATTTTATGGATATATACAAAATTATGGGATGTTATCCAGGAAATCCAATTGAAAATATAGAGGAAGATGAACGAATTATTGGTGGAACAAATGCGAAACCTGGAGAGTTTCCATATCAAGCGTCATTACGAAAATATAATTTTCATTTCTGCGGAGGATCTATAATCTCACCGCGCGCAATTCTCACAGCCGCCCATTGCTTGGAAGGGTATTAATATGATAAATAATAATTATTTCACAATAACATTTATATTAAGTATAGTGAAAAGAAATGACCGTTTTTTTAGTACAAAGGAAAAAAATATTTACAAAAATATTACAAATGATTTATTTGCATAAATAATTTCTATTATTATTTATAATGCCTCTCCACAATTTGGGCAACTTTCCGATGCCTCTTTTATAAAAATCTGGCTTCTTTGATTTAAAAAAGGCATTTACGTGATTTCGGACTTGGTTTTCTGTACTAAGATTTTTGTTATGAAGCGAATGCTACATACTTCGACATCAGTGGTAATCTGATAGAGCAATATCAGGAGAGTAAGGATGATGAGGCAATAGTTCCAAGTTAAGCTTTCTAATTTTATCTTGAGTGATCTTTGCTGCGTGCGGTCTCGCGTTATCATGTAAAATGTACCGTTGATTAGTTTTTTTATTAATTCTTCCTTTAATCTGTTTAATTGCGACAAGTATACATCTGTTGTGACTGTTTTGCCAGGTTTTAGTAATTCATAATGAATCACTTCCGAAATATCCCACCAGACACACAAAAGAATTTTTTAACGTCATACCAGGCCGAGGTCTTGAATCGGTGCTTCCCTCGGAGAAAGCCATTGCTTTTTTTTTTGGTGAGTTATAAAGGACCCATTTCTCATCTCCAGTAACCATCCTTCTTAGAAATAGATCGGTTTCATACCTGCTCAACAAAAAAAAACAAATGGTCACTCGTTGATCCAAGGCCGACTGCGATAGATCATGAGGCACTCAAACTCCTCGTCTGTGTGTCTTTCCCAACAGTTTAAGGTGGTATTTTACAGTTGACTAGGGACAGCCGATGTCTTGAGATAATTCTTTAATTGTTTTTCAAGGATCGGATTCCACTAGTGATTTCAGCACTTGATCATTGATTTTTTGCGGCCTTCCCAATTTTGGTTTATTTTCTAGATTTCTGTCCCCATTTTTAAAATGTTTAAACCACCGTCGACACTTCCGAATCTTCAAAATATCACCATAAGTTTTGCAAATGCTTTCGGTGGCTTCTTTGCCTTTCAATCCTTTGTCAAATAAAAACAATAACACACACCGTAACTGCATCTCTTGGATCTCTGGCCATGACATTTTTTCTATGGGTGAGAATGAAAAAAAAATGTATTGAAGTCGGGAAGAGATAAAAGTAGCTTTAAATAATACCAATTTCGACGTTCTTACTCGCCGGGAACCAAGCGCAAACTGATTTCAATGATCGCCCTAAGAAAATGGTCATTTCTTTTCGCTTTACCTAATATATTATTAATTATTTTAATAGAAATAGTCCTACAGAAGTCACTGTCGTTGTCGGGACCAATAAGTTGAACAGTGGCGGCAAATCTTATCAAGCTCTAAAACTTATTATGCATTCAAAATATGACAACGAAACAATATTCAATGACATAGCTCTAGTTATACTTAAAACCAATATACAATTAAATAAAAATGTTAAAACTATTGAACCCTCGCCTACTATAATTGGTGCTGATAAATCCGCGGTACTTTCAGGATGGGGATTAACCTCTGTAAGTATGAAATTTAATAATGAACGTTATGTGTTTAACAACTGCATAAAATTAATTATAGATTTCGGGAAATGAAACCAATGATCTTAAAAAAATTGTGCTTAAGACCATAAGCAATTCCGATTGTGAAGATATATATGATAATATAATAGAGAGGCAAATTTGCACATTCACCCGAACAGGACAAGGCGCATGCAATGTAAATCTTTTTTTTTAATTTTACTCATTTTATTTGTTAGTTATTATGTATATTTCAATCTATTTTAGGGTGATTCTGGAAGTCCATTGGTGTATAATGGTCATTTTATTGGGATCGCTTCGTACGTAGGTCAACGTTGCGCCTCAGGAAATCCCGATGTCTTTACGAGAGTTAGCGCCTACATCAAGTGGATTAACAAATCACTGAAATAAATGCACCATGTATTAATGCATCATACGAGATAATTAAGATTAGAAAATAATTATCATCTACTTTAATCTGTTATATATATTAGATGTGATCAATCATCATGTTTTAAATTAAATAAATATAAAAAACAAGACGTGCTATTATAGGCTATTTTTTTACATAAAATGCGCCAGTTCTTAGCAAATTATTTTTTTGGCGAGGTAATTTGTATTCATCGTTTTACCGCTATATTATACCTTTTTCTATACTAGATCTGTGCAAACCTGTGAATTAGGAAACGTTCTTCCATCTTAATTAAAAAAATAAACTAGATATACTTTCATAATAATAAATCGAACAAAAGATCGTATTGCTCAAACAGATCACCAACTCACCGATTCACATACACATGCCTACAATGTCACGCTCAATTCGCCGGGGTCGCGAACCTTTCCGAAAAGTGCACACGCACTCGAACACTACTGCGGGCCGCACGAGATTTATACGAGTGTACAAGGTAAAACTTGTTATTGCGAATAAATATTTATACAAAATTTAAAAATAAAAAATTAGTCTAGGACAGGGGTAAGCAACCTTTTTTACAAGGGGCCCGCTACAAATTTAAAAATGTTGTGCGGGTCGCAGGTAAGAAACGTATGATAGCACAAACACTGAGTGTTGAATTCAGAGTATCTCTTTATTAACAAAATAAGCTTAGTATAAAAAATTACAGAAATGAAACACTTATTAATAGAAATATAAATTATAAAATTCAATCATTTCAAGTCAAGATACTGAAAAAATCTTGATCAATATCTTGACAAAAAATTGATTCTATTGTGTGTTACAGCCGAACCATGTTATTGGATACTGTATAGGAAGGTTTCCTGTTTATTAAAATATTAACTGAGATTTTTTCAACAACATCTTAAATTCTATGCTCTACTTATTGCAAAAGATCTGTTATTTTCGTTTGTTAGCTTTTTGGCTGTTGGAATTAATAATAATAAATTGGAATTAATACTGTGCAGTTCGATCTTTATTTAAATGAGGGGTTTTAATCTTTTTGTTATGCCATTCGTTCATTGTAGTCAAAAATAAATAAATTATTGGTATTAAATAAGCTAGGAAATAATATAGTAACTCTTAATAACTCACAATATTCTCTAAATTCTCGTCTGTTTAATGTTCTTGCTCTAAATGTATTCATAAATTTCACATCCGGAAATATAACATACTGCCTATTTATTTTTTTCCAAAGTGTCTCTTTTCTACGGGTAGGTCAAGAATGGTTTTTAAATCTCGTATCTATGTCAGGAAATTTATCTCTTATTCATTGGATTCCAATTCAAATGAGACAATTTTCCTAGTCCCTTATTTACATAAGCCTGCGGTGAAAATGAAAATGTAGGGATAGAATATACCACCAATCAAACAAATCTATAATAAACTGGTTTTTTTTAATATCATAGACATATTATTAAATTACTATTTAACTCAACATCTTTTTTTCGGTTTTCATTGGAAGAAACTATTATTTTTTTCTGTAGCTTTATACGTGAATGAAAGTGTATTGTGCAAGGACGTCGGGGGCGCGGTTGATACAGGTTTTTCACGTCAAATACACCCTTTTGCATTTCAAATACACCTTTTTGCAAATCAAATTGACCCATTTTCTTAAACTTAGCATTTTTATAACCGGAAAATAAAATAATATTTTTATAAAGAAATATTAGTTTTAATAAATAACCACCTGATAAATGTCCACCCCCATAATAATATATCCCCCCTCGTCCACCTTCCCTCGCCCTGTTGAACTATCTATACTTAAATTCACCGCAGTATTTAATTCTTATTATATTAATAATTTTATGTATTCAGATTGTCAAAAAATCGCCGAACGCCCTAAGAAACGTAAGCATCCAGCTACCAATTTCATGGTAGGTCAATGACAAATATGCCAAAACAACAACAATTTTGTTTATCATTTTCCAGATAATTAAAAAAATTCCGTATATTTTTTTTTATTAAACCGTAATACTTCTTTCTATAAGTTTATATTTCATTAGCCCGTAATAGCTTGAACGTAATTACAATCGAATTATGATTTTCGAGTTAACCGCTACTGAGCGCAGATAGTACTCGCATGGGTGACCATTCAGTGACGCTGGTCAATAGAGGTTGGAGGCTGACGACCTTCAATAATATTCATTATAAGACTTTTAAATAATAAACACTAAAAGAATGTACATAATTAATCCTACTATTTATTAAATATTTTTTTTATAAATATTAAATACAATGCATATTTTATTTATTTATGCAGAAGATTATTGACCTGAAGAATATTTTATTATTTTATACGTGTATATCATTACATAATATTTGAATAACTTTATCTAAATCATATATAATGACAGAATAAAAAAAATCTTACAATTAGCTGCAAGATGCATTCTATGCAGGGTCGCGTTGTTGTACTTCTTTTGATCTTCGGTCTAACGCATGGTGAGTAAAATTAAATTAAATCATTTATATATAATCATGTGATTTTAATCCATTTTTCAGGAGCACCGAATCACTCCGAAGATGAAGATAGAAGAATTGTTGGTGGAGTCATTGCAGCTCCAGGAGAAATCCCATATCAAGCTTCACTACGAAACAATAATAGACATTTTTGCGGAGGATCAATAATCTCACAGCGCGCAATTCTTACAGCCGCTCATTGCCTGACAAGGTAGGAATATGATACATAATAAATAATTAATAATAATTGCGAAGTTTCTAATATCTTGTATTATTTTAATAGAGTCAGACCTCGATCTGTAACCGCCATTCTAGGGACCAATAAGCTAAACAGTGGCGGTAGTAGATACTCTGCTGGAAGATTTATAATACATCCACAATATAATGCATCTAGACATCATATAAATGATATAGGTCTGGTTTTGTTAACTACCTTGATAGATATTAACGAAAGGGTTCAAACTATTCCACTCGGGAATACGTTCATCAGTGATGGTATACATGTTATAGTGACTGGATGGGGACTTACTTCTGTAAGTTAAAATTATAATAATCAACATCGCATGATTTTTACAATTGTATACAATCAATTTCAGTATCCAGGTCGTCCGAGCAACGATCTTAAGAAAATCTCCCTAATAAGCATAAGTGATTCCACGTGTCGAAGTAGATGGGGTTTTCAACCGGTAAACCAAGTGTGTACATTTACCCGAGTAGGGGAGGGCACCTGTAGCGTAAGTTTAAAATGTAGAAAAAAATATATATTAATTGTGTCCGTATTAATTATTGAAACGTTTTTTAAAAGGGTGATTCTGGAGGTCCATTAGTAGCTAATGGAGTGTTAGTCGGCATCGTTTCGTCCGGAAGGCTTTGCGCCAGAGGAATGCCCGATATCTTCACTAGGGTTAGCTCCTTCGTGGGATGGATTAACCAATGGTAGTAATAAATTAATCATATATTAGGGGTATTTTTTCCATCAGACCATCAACACTTTTTATTCATTCGTTTGGTCCGTGAAAATATATGGAGATCATCTTTCGGAAGAGATTTTGTTTTTTATTCATTTAATTTTAAATGGAGGGCTTTAAACCACACAAGAATTATATACGAACCTATCTGCTGTTAGAGTTCCATCACAAAAACATCCATCAGCTACTACAAAAATAAATTACGGTTTATATAAAGATGTATTATCTCTAAGCCTCGAGAAAAGAAGGTCGTCAAATTGGATGATTACATTTTAAGATGTTAAGTCGAAGCAAACTCAACAAAATCAATTAAACAAATGGCAGATGCACTTAGTTACTCTTGGTCAAATGTACAAGAACATCTAGAAAATCTGAATGATCCATAAACAAGAAGTTTGGATACCGCATGACTTGAGCGAAGAAAACAAGACTACGAGGGTAGATGTGCAAGAAGTTGCTCGAATTAAAAGAATAATCATCGTCTCTCTGAACTCTGGGGATGCAAGAAAACAGACACAGAAACCACACCAAAGAAGGGTGGTGGGATTTTGAAAGGATCATCCATTACGTAGTGCTCTCATATAGCCAAACCATTACCGCTGAGATTCATTGCATTCAAATCGACCGTTTAAACCAGTGGTTCTTAACCTGGGTTCGATCGAACCCCAGGGGTTCGGTGAGTCCCCGGGTTCGGCAGAGGTCAAAACACACACCCGACTTATCGTACAATATTATGGAAAATGATACGACGTATGATATAAGGGTTCGGTGAACGCGTATATGAAACTGGTGGGTTTAAGTACCTCCAACAAGGTTAAGAACCACTGGTTTAAACGAAGCAATTCAAATTAAATGGCCCTCAATACAGTTTTTTCACGTCAAATGCACCTTTCTTCAAATCAAATGCATCCTTTTATAAATCAAATGCACCTTTTTATAAATCAAAAGCACCTTTTTATAAATCAAATGCACCTTTTAAAAATCAAATGCACCTTATTAAAAATTTAATAAAACATTTAAATACGTTTTCCCACAAATTACGTTTTTTTCAGTTCCTTCAAAAATGTAAAAAACGCGTTCCACTGTATTTATAGAGAACCCCGAATTTACGTTTTCCCACAAATTACGTTTTTTTCAGTTCCTTCAAAAATGTAAAAAACGCGTTCCACTGTATTTATAGAGAACCCCGAATTTACGTTTTCCCACTAAATTACGTTTTTTTCAGTTCCTTCAAAAATGTAAAAAACGCGTTCCACTGTATTTATAGAGAACCCCGAATTTACGTTTTCCCACAAATTACGTTTTTTTCAGTTCCTTCAGAAATGTAAAAAACGCGTTCCATTGTATTAATGGAGAACCCCGAATTTACGTTTTCCTCCAAATTACGTTTTTTTCAGTTCCTTCAAAAATGTAAAAAACGGATTCCATAGTATGTAGTACCCCGAATGAACCTGACTTGTTTTCCTTGCCACTACGTTTTTTTTACTTTGTTTCTTCAAAACGTAAAAAAACGTGTTCCATAGTATTTAGTTCCGGGATTCTTATAGCTCTTATTCAATTACGTTTTTTTTTTTTTTTTTTTTTGTCAGTTTTTTTTTTTTCGAAAAATAGAAACCTGGCTCTCATAGCATTTAGTACCCCGGAATCTAACCCCCGAGTTTATTGCTCTTCCGCTAATTACCTTTTTTTTTCTTCAGTTCCTGGTTTTCAACGATGTTTTTTCTCACTCTGCATCCGGTACGATTTTCTCCGAACGTCCAGAAAGTGATTTTCAAATTTATACCGGTTAATAAAACGTAATTGCGGAAAATGTAAATTCGGGATTGGAATCATGGTACTAAATATATGGAAATTTGCCTCTACGTTTTAAAGCGACCGACAAAAAAACGTAATTAGCGGGAAAACGTAATTTCGGGTACTAAATATTGGAACTCGTTTTTTACGGTTTTGAGGGAACTGCTAAAAAAAACGTAATAAGTGGGAAAACGTAAATTCGAGGTTAGATTCGGGGTATTAAATATTTTGGAACCCGTTATTTCATGTTTTTTAAGGAACTGGTAAAAAAACGTAAATTCGAGGTACTCCATAAATACAGTGGAACGCGTTTATTACATTTTGAAGGAACTGAAAAAACGCAAATTTGGGAAAACGTAAATTGGGGTAATCCATAACATATTATTAGAACGCGTTTTTTACATATTTGAAGGAACTGAAAAAAAACGTAATTAGTGGGAAAATGTATTTAAATGTTTTATTAAATTTTTAATAAGGTGCATTTGATTTTTAAAAAGGTGCATTTGATTTGTAAAAAGGTGCATTTGATTTATGTGCTGCGCTTTTGTGGATTTATAAAAAGGTGCATTTGATTTATAAATGGATGCATTTGATTTGAAAAAAGGATGCATTTGATTTGAAGAAAGGTGCATTTGACGTGAAAAAACTGTATACAGAAGTTTTTTTTCAACATGACAATACGCAGCCCCTTTCAACCATAATCACTCTCGAGAAACTGAATAATCCTAATTGGAAAAAAATAATCACCCACCTATTCACTGATCTAGCCCCATCAGACTACCATCTATTTAAATCAGGGGTGAGCAAACCGCGGCACGCAAGCCGCCACACTTTCTCGTGCGGCCCTTCAAAGATTTTACATTATGAATTTTAAAAATACTTACAGTGTCTCGCAGCCTCATTGTACCCTAGACATAATCATAATCTTTTTCCACATGCAGTGAAACCCTGTTTTTACGTTTTTGAAGGGACCGATAAAAAAACGTAATTGGAGATAAAACGTAGATTCCGGGTTAGAAAATTAATCACGCAAATTAGTTTCGTACATTATTTAGTGCTTTTTACAGCTCTTTAATCGATCTTATGAATCGGACTTCGGTTTTCGGTAAAATAGCTTTTAAGGCCCTCAATAAGCCTTAAAGTTTATCTCATTAACATTTTTGAAGCATCGAGGTTTTTGTGCTTTTCCAATTAACAACGGAGAAAACTTCTCACTACCATCTGAATTTGTAATCAAATGAACAGTTAGCTTGTTTTTACTTAATTTCCTCTATGACAAAATTTAACCTTTAAAGACGAATGTCTTTAGGGTAAGATTCACATTGAAGAAACAGCCTGTTTCATCAGTATTCAAAATATCTCTTGGAGCATAGTCTGCAATTACAGTAGGAACGTCCTTCTGCTTCCAATCTTCAGCGATGTCCAAATCAACACTTCGAGATTCATTTCATTCCTTTCTAACATTTAAAAACGTCGCGTTTTTTAAAATTTATTCGAATTTTAAATATTTCAAACGTAAATTGCGGGAAATAAAAACGTAAAGGCGGGTACAAAATGTACTAAAATAAAATTAGACTGCAAAAATTTAAAGCAAATAGCGGGAAATTGTGAAATACGGACACGTAAAAACGAGGTTTCACTATATATCTTTCGCCGTTTTTTTAATAGTATTTCTATTAATAATTGTCTTATTTTTTGTACTAGGTTTATTTTGTTAATAAAGAGATAATTTTAGTTCATCATTCAGTGTTTGTATTATCATAAGTTTCTTACATGCACGACATTTTTAAATTTGTAGCCGGCCCGTTGTAAAAAAAAATTGCTCACCCCTGATTTAGATCATTGCAACATTTTTGGAGTGAAAAAAGTTAACGAAATAGAATTAGGGGTTGAACAATATTTAACATTTATATCTGGTACATTTTATTCAAATGGTATTAAAAATCTTTCAGATGAATAAAAGAATATTATAGAAATAAATGGAAATTATGTTATGGACTTTAAATAAGAGATAAATGTTTTATTGCTATATTTGTCTTTTTATTTGAACTTCAATATTTTCACCCTTCAATAGGTACCACTAATATATAAAATTATTTGCTAACTTATTTACATATTTTTGAAAAAATGTGGAATGCTTTTAAAATGAATATCTATCTACCTTAGAATTATTGCAAAAATTTCACACAATTGACACATATTGATTATAAATTTATTTAATTATAAGTATCCTACAAAAATTCGATATAAATAAATAATTTAAAAAAGGTTAATTTTTAATAAATAAAACATTTTTTGTTCGTTTCGGTTAGGTTTTATGATTTTGTAGTTTTCTATCAATTACAGCTGAAATGATCTGGCGAGCGGTTTTGCGGCGACCCTCGTGTTTCCACCAAACTTTCAGCTGAACAAAAAGACGGGCCCCGTCTCCATTGTATCGCTTTGCCGGGGACCTCTGGCCGGACAAAAAATTAAAGCGAGATAAATGTATGGGTCGCTTTGGCCCTCGTCCAAAAAACATGTCTCGCGCGCACACGCCCATTTGTTACACCAAATTATACAAAATCCAACATTTCCGGGCCCGAAAAAAAAGGACCTCCAAGACGAAATGGCTTGACAGAGATTTAGATTTCTGTTTACCACCGAGTCGCGCATCGGTGCGAAAAGGTTAGTAAATGTTCTTTGTTTTATTTTCACTTACGGCTTTTTTGTTGTGCCATTTATAACACACCTCAAATTTGGACACACTTTTAATTAAATTAATAATATTCGAGCTGAATATAATAAACAAATAATAAAAAGTTGTGGCTTAAAAGCATTTATATTAAGTATAATTCAGAAAGAATCTATCCCAATATAGAACATCACATTTATGCGATTCAGTTTGATATTCGAAAGGGACTGGGAAATAGAAAAGCTCCTTACAGCCTTTAAATAATAATACAACGAGTTCGTGATCGTAATGAGAAAAATAAGTTATCGACTATTAACGACCGATACAAATGATAAAAGTTCAAGAAATTCGCTATACGTCAAACCCTTTAACTGCTAAGAATCTATGACTACAGTGTAAAAGCCATCCAGGAATTTAAATATCTCGGCTCAATAAAGAAAAAAGATGATGAAACCGTAACCATAGTTCGCATAAAAAACTATGCTGTAAACAGATGCTACTTCTTACTACTAAATCGTTAATTTATTAGTATTAACTCATTGCACACGGGGTTCATGTATTCCACGTCAACGGCGTTTTTGTGTATGTCCGGGGCGCGCGTATCACACGCTAGCCGACAATACGCGTTTGATCGGCTCTAACTTGTACAACGTTTTGTTTGTTGAAATATTTTTTTTTGGTTAGATACTTAGATAGTTAGATAGGTGTAGCATACAGAGGCTCTACTTTGGATACACCAAACTCACGGAATTAATTAATTCAATTAAATTAAACAGTGGCCTTATAACCCTGGGGCGGGTCTTTGCCACCTGGAGGACACCTCCGTCTCAGTCATGATGTCATGACTGTAGACAGACGTTCTCCAGGTTATCTAGGCTCTTCGAATACGGGTCAGGTCGCCAGCGAAAGCCCGGGAATCGAGCTGTCACGCGCGGGTTGTAACAATAATAATTAGACGAGGTTATAGCCAATTCGTATTTAATTCACGGTCTGATCGGGTGCTACGGGCACCGAATTGGCCTGGATAGCGGCCTGGCTCCTCATAGCTCCGCAGAATCTACGAAACTACGATTGTGCCCAACCGCCATCGCCACCACGTCTAATACCGGCACGCGACAACAATCGACTATGAGGGATCGATTTCCTCCCCTCTATCCTTACGCCCAGCACTGCAAAGCTTGCGAATGGACATGAGTTGTGCTCAGTTGTCAATTCCGCACAACCCATCCCTTAATCTAAAGTTAAGGATGTCCCTCGTGAGCCGCCCTGCTGTTAACATTGCATTTGCAATAGACTTAGCATGCCCTTTCATCATCTGAACACGGAGGCTGACTTGGGGATCGATTGCGCAACCCTTACTACGGGTGATAGACAAGGGTCACCCGCATAGGAAGCACCCAACGACGCTTTGTCCGTCGACGGAGGATCCTCGTCGAAAGAGTCCGTTAGTTCCCGAACCTAAAACCGCAGTGACTAGCCTGGCAAGTCAACTCGCGGGGACTTTCCAGAGCGAGTTTGCTCTAGGGTGGCCCCCGACGACTCAGGCTCATACTTGTCTCTGGCACCACGAGGAGGTGGACCCATTGCATAGAGTGATAGTTGTAGCAATACATTTTTTTTCAACCCTTGAGAAGATTTTGGGCAAATACGGACAGTCCATTTATTCGAATTTTTTTATGGCTGTTTTACAAGAAGGATTTTGCTTATAAATTGCAGACTTTTGTCGGCAAATGTTTAATATTTAATATTAACTGTAAAATGAACACCGAATATATATGACGTTCCACAACATTCGGAGCTATAAAAACAGCTGTTGTAGATAATCAAAATTATGGCATATCCTAGTGATCCAACGGCAAATGAAGCTTGAAATTTTACACACAAGCCTTCTTTATAAATATTTAAAATTAAACATTCCAAAGACCATGTTCAGGTTTTATAAAAATTTCAATTCGGTCCGTTTCCAAATAAATTTGTGACCCCTGCTATAAGATATAAATTATTTTTTTTAATTGAACTATTCCGTAAATATTTAAGATGAATTAATTAAATTTTCAGCTCAATATCTTGATTAATAAAATAGTTATGCTTTTTTCTGTAATAAAAATTAAAGTTTTCAAATCAAGCCATAACGCAAATAAATTTGTACAATATCTTATATTAGAGTAAGTCGTAAAATTTATAAGATGTCGTCTCGAAAGGATCTCACGCTTTTTTCATACTAATTAATTACACGTCTCATGGGAAAAATATTTAATTATATATTATTCCAGCGTACTTCCCTACATTTTTCAGTACGCTAGCATTTCAATTTTAATGCCTACAATTCATTTCATTCTGTATAAACTGTATGAGAAAAATTATTTCGGTATATTTTTTTATCATTAAATTAATTTCACGAAATTCTTATGTTATATTAACATCTCGACAAAGAGACGTAAAATTGGTTTTATTGTCAATTTTCGTAAAACTTGTCCTTCGCATTTTTTTTCGGTGCTTTCAAGAAAACCCTTATCCGAGTACATATAAATATATTTATTTTCATTTTCAATGCATCATAAAATATCGCCTTTGTCCAAATTTACGGTCCGCTACACAACAGGGCTTTTTAAAAATATATTGTAATAGTAGGTACCAAAAAGAAATCCATTTTTTAGACCATTATAAATGATTAAAAAAAAATCTTAATTTAAAATTAAATAAATATATTATAATATGTTATTTTATTGTGTCTATAATTATTTCACAATGTTTTTGTTACTATTTTATAGAATTTTCAATTAAAAACTGGCTGGTTTTGCATTAAAATAATTATTTAAATGAGTTTTTAGGTTTTTTTGACCAGATAAATTATAATCTGAAACACTGTCTGAATAAGAATGAGTATAAATGTTATTACGAGTCATTCTTATCATGATGAAAATTACACAAAACCCAAATACCAATTCTATTCACTTTCGACATTGGTCATGGCGGCGATGGCTGTTGAGCATAATCTTGGTTTCGTAGATTATACGGAATTAAGAGGAGTCAGGCCGCTATCCAGGCCAATTCGGTGACGTGTGTGCTGCTACAGGAGGTGCCCGTAGCATCCGATCAGACCGTAAATTAAATACGAATTGGATCTAGCCTCGTCTGATTATTATTGTTACAACCGCGCGTTGGCAGCTCGGCTCCCGGGCTTATGGCTGGCGACCTAACCCGTATTTTTAAGAGCCAAGATTACCTGGAGGACGATCGTCACAGTCCTGGCATCAGGGTTGAAGCGGGCGTGTTTCTCCTGGAGATTGCATAGTGTCCTCCAGGTGGCAAAGACCTGCTTCAGAGTTATAAAGCCACTTAAATTCACTTTCCCGATGTTTTTTAAATATTCTTACACCTATGAACCAGTGCGTTAAAAGTCACTTCATGAACTCTTCAATGGATAATCTTGGATCAGATTCAATAAGATAATTCAGGTTAACATCATTTAATCGCGTAAGAACAATAATTAAGCTTATACATCCCTATGTAAAATAATGCGTTTCTTTCTGGTACACCTAACATATAACTTAAAATAATTTTAAAATATATATTTTTGCTTAATTCATGTAATATGTCCTTGGGTTAAACGGCCATAAACTATTGGTTTTGGCGGAAAAAAAATATTTCAGATGAAGTTCGCAAATATAAAAATCATACGGGTAATAAATCCGAATCGTATACTTTTTTACGATTCGGTCATTTCGTCAACAGTAATACTTGTGTACTTGTTCTGTGGCATGTTTAGATAAATTGGATACTATATAAGATTTATTTATATAACATACACACATATCGTAATTTTTTTAAGAAACCATAAGCTAATTTTTCAACATACTTTATCATTTTTGTAAATTATGATACATGGTTTTACATAAATGCTACATTTTTTTCATTTCAATTTTATGATTTGTCTAATCGCTAAGTATAAGCCAGTGGTATATGTTTTATTCTTGAACTAGATCAGGAATTCCCAACCGTGTGCCCAAATTTGACCTTAAAAATATTAGAATTTTGTAGAAAACAGTGATTTAGACAAAACGCCATAAGTAGGCTGACTGTATTTAAGAATCTTTAAGAATTACTCTACAAAAAAAATATTTGGTTTTACAAGTTCGCAGCATTAATTGCTGATTCGCTTTCCGAACCTTATGTTTTATCTCAAGGATGCATCAAGGATGTTATGAATGTTGTTAAAATAATTAGCAACATTCGAGCAAATCCTTTATAACACAGATTGTTCGACACACGAATCTTCCCAAACTGATCATATCTTGCATACGGATATAAGATGGTAGAGTAAAGGCTTAGCATTTGAGCTGATTTTTATCTTTTAAAAGAGATAAAAAGAAATCCTTAGTTTAAAAGGTCAAATGTTAAATTAGATAACTTACAATGCCGATGCTATTTAAGATCCCGAGTTTTTGATTTTTTTTGGATATTCTTTTAATATTAATCCTACATGTTACAAACTATTTGTATTTGGCTAAAAAAAAGGAATAAATATTATAAATAATTATTGTATTTTATTATTTGCAATTGCGATAAAAAATAAAAACAACAATATTCGCTACTGATACCACGCGCGCGATGTTTTTTTCGCTCGCATCCGGCACGTTGTGCCTAGTGCGAGTGAAACCGTGTGATTGACACGTGCGGTGGATTATTTCACGCTTGGAATTTCTCTCTCTTGGTGATTGCTGACATTGGACGTAAATCTTCAACCCTGTTGGTATCGGATTTCTACCCTCTCGACTGTGTCCAGGCAAGTAGGAGAGGGTTTTCCTCGGTATTCGTTTTCCTCTTCTCTAGGTGTTATCTGCTTATAACAAGTTGCAAGTAATCATTAACCCTGTCACACAATAACAATCCTTTCATCATAGGAAAGACCTCCTTAAAGAGGGGTTTCCCCTAGAAAGAAGGAAGAGGAACGAAAGTATCACGACTAGACCATATATCGGTCAACCGGTTAGGGTTTTCCTTCCCAGGATATACTGGTTCTATAGGGAGAAGATCGTTAGAGACCAGATATACAAACGCACATATTCAAGTTAAAATATTTTTTCGGTTTTCCATCGGAAGCACAGGAAATAACATTAAAATTGTTCTACTTATCTATATTGTCTTCTGTCTTTGGGTTGGTTTTAAATTTCGCTCCGTTTTGTCTTTCTCTATATTTATTGTCTATCATATTGAGGCCCCTAATATTGCAAAGACCAAGCAGCTGTCCTCTCTACGCCCCTCTATCCTGAGATATGCCCTGTATCGCTTAACCTAGCCATGCCGATGGGGATCTATTGGAGACCCGAAGTTTTTAATTTTTCTCAAATAACTTTTTTAATACAAATCCTTCATGCCAAGAACTTTTTTTATTTGTCTAAAAAAGTCTAAAGAATAAATGTTATAAATAATTATTGTCCTTTATTGTTTGCAATTGCGAAAAAAATAAAAACAACAATAATCGCGCGCAATTTTTTTTCGCTCGCATCCGGTACGATGCGCTAAGTGCGAGTGACACGTGCTGCGAGAGCTCAGTCTGCGGCGAGACATCGCCGAGAGCGTTGTTATTTACGCGTCATATTAATCTGATAAAAAATCTAAAATATCGACCAAATTTTGAAGCATGTCGTGAATAACTATTTTTATTCTTAGAATAATCCATTTAAAAATTAAAATGCTAAGATATTGTTGTAGAATTCATGATTTCGAACCGCGTTACGGATGAGTTAGCATTCATAGTTAAAATACGACTTAGGATTAATAATTTGTCAAAAAGTGATGGTTTGAATGAAGATTCCAGATATTTACGACTATGAAACCCATGGCTAAATTTATAAATTCTTTTACTACCTAAGTAGACATTACTAAAACTGCAATATCAATAGCAGTACTTCTGAGAAGAACTTTGGGAACCCCTGGACTAGACCTTATACAAGTTGCCCAATGCTCCCGTGGCAGATTGATTTTACGCACCTAATAAAAATCACCAAATCCTGTTTATCGCAATTCTTTTTTTATGTAAGTTAAACGCGACTGGGTTAGGACTCAGTTTAAATTAAAAATTCAAGTAAAATTAATGAGGAAATTTGGATTTTTATTGACAATGGCCAGGAAGATTCTAAGTGTGCATAGCTTAAGAAAAATAAGGTTTATAAAGTGTCCTTAAAATAATTGAGTTTCATTGATCTAATCAAAGATTGTATATTACTTAAGCCATATTTAACTAAAAATGCTAATAGTGGCAGAAAATACGACACTATTTATGCATCGGCTCTCCGAAATTAATTATGAAACTAATGCTAATTTAATTTGCTGCTAACAGTGTATTAACATAATCGAGTTCATCTGCAACATACTTAGTTAACACTTAACATTGTGTTCCCGACGGAGAGTTTTTAAGTCTTCCGCTCTATCATCGGCGCAACGGAAAACTTTCGCATCCGGCTGTTAACTTTGACGACATATTTATTTAACCGATGCGATTGACCCAGTTCGATGCCGGAAAATATATAAAGCGGTCGATTGGTTCTGAATTTCTTTCGGTCGCCATTATCCGAATTAACATATGCATATGTTACCGGAGTACGTGTGCAGATACATATGTCATTTGTGAAGGGTAACGACCCATATAAAGGAATCGATGGTACCGAGCAAATGTGGAATCATAACTTTGAAAAGGTTGCACGGGCCCCGTCGTAAAATGTTCCCTTGTAACAATTTCAATGCATTTACAACCAGAAACTTAGGGCCGGCAATAAAATATATGTGTATCCAGCGTGTGTGGGTGCCTCATCAAATTTGCCCACACACTGGCATAAATGTATTTAAATAATGACCGATTTTTTTTTATTTCTACGTAAATGTTTTCTGCGATAAGAATGGCCGAAAATTCAACTACAGCATTATTATAATTAAAAAATCTAATTTTTCGTAAATAAAATTGTTGCATATTTCATGCAATATGCACGCAATTTGGATATTAATATTTAATTAGATGATTGGCAAGCGCTGATCTTACATGTGTGTATGCCTACGATTCTCCAACACGTTTCAATAATATACACATTTATTTTTCGTGAAGACAATGCGTGATTGGCATTATAGAATAACCCAGGTCGCCAATCACGCATAAAAACATAATAATAACATAAACATATATAATAATAACGAAAAGAAAAGAATTATAAAATTTCATATAAAATATCTACCAAACGGCTATATTTGACATCGAATATATCTACATATTCGGCCAAATGGTTCAGCAGAGTAATAGCTGTGGTTACCGGAGAGTGTCTGAGAGCACCTGTCCTCGCATTTTTCGGAAGAAAAAGTACAAGCGAAAGAGTTCGATGGTAGTGAGGTAGCGCCCATAATGGCAACTCGCACAGTACAAGGGGGTTATGTACTGCGCCAACCAACAGCTTGAAGAAGTGCTTTGCCAAGTAAATCGATCTTCTTTTTTCCGATAATTTACATACGAGGTAGCCTATTTGCCCAAGCACAGAATTTATAAACTTGGGTAGAATCCAAACTCCCTCATGTAGAGATACCTAAGAAATTTCTTCTGTAACTCCTCTAATCTGAGGGAATTCGAGGGAACATAAGGCGCCCATATAATGGAACCTGATTCAAGCAAGCTCCGAACCAATGCATCGTATAGTACTCGTATCACTAAGGTGCTACGTATGTAATGAGAATTTCTCAAGACGAAGTCCAACATTCTTGATGATCTCAAACACACGTTCGATACATGTAAACTAAATTTTAACTTGGAATCAAACAAAATACCCAGATCTTTAACAGACGATTGCTTAGGAAGAGTTACGTTTCCAAGTCTGTATTTAAAGATGACGGGCTACTTTGATCTAGAAAATGTCATTGTTTGACACTTTCCAATACTTAATGGAAGACGATTTCATATTGACCAATCGCGCAAAGAATCAATGTCCAACTGCAACAAAAGAGCATCTTCCACTGATGTAATAGATCGAAATATTTTTAAATCGTCTGCGAAAAGAGAAAATTTACATTTAAAGTCCCGATGAATATCATATATAAATAAAATAAATAATAAAGGTCCTAAATTAACCCAAAACTATCTAGTTTCAAAATGAGACTACCATAAAACGCTTTTTCAGAGTCGTTATCGATAACGTCCCCTACTAACCCTCTACTAATCAATATGGCGCCTAAATCATGCACACACTTAATGATATCCGCTAAATTCTCGCGGCACGTGTCACTAGTATTTCGCGTTTATTTATTGCGCTTCATTCGCACTTCGTAGCAGATGTGAGCGAGAAAATCATCGGGGCCGTGGCTACAGAAGCGAATATTGTTGTTCTTATTTTTATGATTATTTATAATATTTATTCTTTAGACTTTTTTAGACAAATACAAAAAGTATGTGATATGTAGGATTTATATTAAAAGAGTTATTCGAGAAAAATCAAAAACTTGGAGTCCCAAATAGAGACCCCATCGATACGTCATGGTTAATAAATTTGTAAAAAAATATAATGAGAGTAACTCAATATAATAAATAGATTGGAATGGGGTAATATAAATTAAAAATCCCCTGAAAATAAGCTCTAGTTTGTATTAAAGTATTATTAACAGCAATTTAACATGATTTGATGTTATTTTTTTGTGAAATAACTGAAATTTGCATATTTTATTAAGGATTAAAAAATATTAAATAGGATTATTTCAATTGAAAATGTATGTTTTTTCTCGCTTGCATCCGGTACGATGTGCCAAGTGCGAGTGAAATGTATACTAAACGTGACGCGAAAATTGTGAAACGTAGGGCGAGAATTGGCGGTCGGTCTGTGATATTTTGGATTTTTCTAATGAAGAATTCATCAATATCTTGACTTGAAATGCTTGGGATCTATTTTCCATTATGAACACCCCTTTCGGACGTAGCGGTTATATTTTATTCGCACTCACGGATAAACTGTGCATATTTTTTTTGGGATACTCTGAATTTTAGAATGACGTATTAAATCTGTAAATATTTTTTAATAATTATATCCTAAAAAAAGATGGATTTATTTCCGGATTTCCTAACACATATCAGTTTTAAGTTTTTACTATGTCCTACTGAACATGGATGAATATATATTTATATTAAATTGAATAGCGTTTTTTTTAAAGTGATGAAACATTTTTTTACAAAGAATTTTTCATAGAATACTTCTCCGTTGATGAGTGCAAGCCCGATCCCTAGTAAATCCTTTGATTTAATTCCAATCCTTTCCTCTCTTTAAAAAGATCCGACGCCCTATCGGCGGTTCCTTTGTTCTCGATGGCCGTGCTTGAATACAAGTGCTTCGATTTCTGGGTAACAATAGATTAACACGAGTATTACATGGAAAAGTCATAATTGACTGTATCATATATCATACAGATTCCACGAACATTTTACCGCATTATACGAGCATAAATAATGTGAATATTTTTATAATAAAATTAATATCGCCATTTTTAAGAGAAAATTCTCCCACTGTGCGATAGGGTAAATTGAACCCGTCATAAGTTCATCGGGCGTCAAATGCCCCGCCATTAATCTATGTGGCAATATTCATTAATTACATCTACCACAATGGATACTCAATGCGGACATTATTTATAATGACAGTGGTTATATTTAAAATTTTCATATTCAAATAATTCAAACAACGGTATGGCCGAATACAATTCAACGTATTTGTGAACAAGATGGCGGACGATAATTCATTTGTTCTGTTCAATTTAATATTAGATATATAATTTTTCTGCCATTTTGTATTAATAAAAAAAAATCATTGCAAAAATTTGAGGTTTGAGCTTTTCCCGGTCGACGTGACCGTTATACATAACTGCCATGTAAACTGATACAGTCCTTATCATGTGGGATTTGAAGCTTTCCCGGAACATCTGGCAGCTTGTCAACCTCCAGAACAATGGACCACGACGACAGAATGAAATGTATTACTACCCTGCCGGACAATGCCGCCCCGTGACCTCAAAATCAAATGTCCCGCTTCAAAAATTTAATATTGTTTAATTATCATGAAAATTCATGTGGCCCAGTTTCAGACGCGGGAAATTTGGGTGCTGTAGAATCTAGGATTTAATAAAAAAATGATAAACTGGTAAATTTGTATTGGAAATGAATGAAGCATATGCAAAAATAAATGCAAACATATGTTAAGAAGTTGACTTAGAATTAATCATAGAACACCATAATATGAACATGCGGAAGGAAATCTCTTCAAAAAATCACTGGCAACATTTTCTGTTTATTTGGAACCCCAAGTTTTTGATTTTTCTCAAATAACTATTTAAAATAAAAATCATACATGTCAGAAACTTTTTGAATTTGTCTAAAAATATCTGAAGAATAAATGTTATAAATAATTATTGACATTAACTTTCCGCAATTGCTCAAAAATAATTAAACCAATAATATTCGCTTCTGTAGCCACGAGCGCGATGGTTATTTCTCGCTCGCATGCGATACGATGTGCCGAGTGCGAGTGAAACCGTGTGATAGACACGTGCGGCGGGAGCGCAGTTGGCGACGAATCCTCACAGGACATCACCTAGTGCGTCATATTAATTATTATTCTTAAAACGATCCATATTTTAAAAAAAAAATCAAGATATTGATGAAGAATTCATTTATATCTTGACTTGAAATGCTTGGGGTATATTTTCCATTATAAATATACCCCTTTGGATGACGCGCTTGGTTTCGGCTCCTGTGAACGGGAACGGTTAATGAGGACATCGATTTCTGATATACAACTTAAATCCAAATAGCAATAGTTGTATAACAGTAATTCTGGGCAGGACACGTGTAATAGTTTGCAATAGAAGAAAGTCCACAATAGAAGAAGCTGAGAGAAAGATTTTGAAAAAAGTAAATAAACCATGTAAAACACTTGATGATGATGCTTTGGGGGCGTTTGTAAAATAAACCAAATTACACTCTAGACTTGTGCTAAGTTGAAGAAGATGAATTGAAGAACTCGGATCTATTATTAAAATCCAAAGTTAATGTAGCGTTCGAATTGCGAATGAAAATAGAATGGTGTAACCAAAAATCATTTTCTTTGGAAAAGTGGTGATCACTGATTCTGATTTGAAGAATCCACAGAATTTTGTTCACAATTGGTATAATTCCTTAGCCTGTCTATTATTCAACATCGCATAAGAAGGGGTAATTAGTGACTCCGGCGTGGAGACATCCGGCACCATCTTCAACAAATCTACGAGATACAGAAAGTCGACGAGTACAGAGTCAAACCCGTCCAGGAATTAACAAATCTCGGCTCAATAGCAACAAAAGATAACGAAACTAATTTGAAAGTCCGAAGAAGAACTATGCTGGTAAACGTACTCTGGACTTCTAAGGAGAACCAAAGAGATATACAAGGTTCTCATCAAGTCCGTCCTGGCAATACGGGTCTGAATGTTGAGCTCTGATAAAGTAAAATGAGTCACAATTGAATATCCTAGAAAGAAGAATTCTGAGACGGATAATTGGAGCTGTATTTGACAACGGAGAATGGTATATCCGCTATAACGAGAAGCTATACCGACTATATAAGGATATACTGGTCACAGCTATCGTCAGTGTCCAGACTCCGGTGGGTCTATCATGTGTAAAGGATGCAAGATAGCTAGCCACTGAAGAGACTTAAGGTCAAGCCTTCCTGTTTCTGAAGGAAAGGAAGATCAACCTTGAGGTGGCTGAACTGTGTATAGCGGAACGCTGCATCACTGAGATTGACTGGAAAATGAAACGACGTGGTAGCAGATTAAATAAGATGTTCTGAATGGTACTGAACGAGACCAGGGTACCTACTGGTAATTGCTTAGAAAATTGTAGTTAATTCTTATTAGAAGGATAAAGAAAGTTTTTTCGAAACCGACAGAAGAGCGAAGAATACCTGGAGGACGACACAGTTCTGGCATCAGGGTTGGGACGGACGTGTCTTTGATGTAAATCGCGTAGTTACCTCCAAGTGTCAAAGACTCGCCTCAGGCCTCAGGATTTGGAAGGCCACTTAAGATAAAAAATAATCAGCAAAGAAACCCGACTTTATCTTATACCATTTGGAACCCAATTACTTAAGTGCGCTGATTAAAATGTTCTTCAATCCCCAATTGGGTCAAACTGCATACAGTCAAACGTTAGGCTGGCGTCATGCCATTCAGCACGTACCGAACTATATGCACGCAGCCGGACGGCTTCACTACAATTACGCTCCTACGATGCGGTCCCGGTTTGAGTGTCGTGGGGTTTAACTATGCAATTCATCATAGTTCAGCGAATACTTTAAGGTCAAAAGTCCAGATCGTTTGACAAAAAAATCCTAGTAGTGGACTGAGACGCTCCCCAAGCTGGGTCGATAAACCTAAACCGTACCGCTCACTGGTGGGCGGTAAACCGTCATGGGCGGTGGGGAGTCGATCTATATTCAGCTACCGATTTTCCACCATATACTAAATTGAAATATAGCGAGGTTGGTTGGTGGGCGGTAGGGAAATTTTATCATGAAAAATAGGCAAAAGTGGGCGCTGGGCATAAAAAGGTTGACGACCACTGCTCTAAAGCAACAAATAAAATAAGCATAATCATAAAGTCAACGTATGTTTTCCGACAAGACATTAATTAAAATCTCTAAATATATTTTACTTGAAAATGTGATAAATTTTATATAAAATTTTCATACATTTTCTTTGTTCAAACTATTTATATATCCTACATGCCTTAATACATTACACGTATTACGGCACGTGCGCTTTATACGGACATCCTGTATATATAGTAGCAATATGTAGTATGGACGAGGCGCGCTGACCTATGCCGATTTTCGCAAATACCCATTTCTCTTTTATTGGATGTCCCAGATCCGTTCTTGATTAATATCATGGTATTCGAAAACGTGTTCATTTCTAATTAATACATTCAAGTTAAACATTGATAGCGATGGCTCGTTTCTATGATTAATTTCAGCACTCGACAAAGTGGGCGCAAAGCGAACAGTTCACCGGCTTTTATTAAAATAAAAAAAAATAATGGGCCTAAGTGCATCGCAGGTGGCTGCACAATAATGTCGCTTTAATTATAAAACTGCATTCGCTTGTAATGCACGTTGCGCTTGTGCAAACATAAAGTGCACAGGACTGTTTCCAGCGAACCAAGCTAATTTTTTTTTAGAGTATCTGGTACCATTTTAATATTTTCATGATGAAAATCTTCTAATTATTATCAATATTAATTAAAATTAATAACGTCTAAATCATAACCTAGTCTCTTTCCCACCACATCTCATCAGAATTCTGGGATATTCGTACGTATCACCATTCTCGACTTCAAAAATCTGTTCTCTGCTAATTATCTCAAATCATACCCCTATAATTGAACACAGTTCATCGCCCTATTCCTTATCCCTAAATTCATATAAATAATATCAATAAGAGATAACATCGTGTGATCTCCGATGAGAAGGAAAAGATACCTAGCCTCATACCCTTGAATACATTAATCAAGAAGAAGAACGGCGTTCTAACATCATTTAATTGCACTCCCAGATGCGAGTTTCTGCCATAATTCTTCAATATTTAATTATAATCTGGTAAAATCATATAAATCCCTACTTATTTTCTGATAGTCCTTAAAACGTATGCCGTCCGATATACAATAGTTTTTGAAAATTAAATAGACATAGATTTTTTTTATATATTTAAGTATTTACCTCCTTTAAGTCTATGAGACTATATGGAATTTGTAAACTTCACAGAATGTATAAGTTCAATTGTCACAACTCGTTGATGTGTTGAAACACTAGTCCCTGACGTATCTTGACATCGGTAGCCAGAAACGTCTCGTCTATATATATACTGTGGAACTGCAGCACCCCCAATATTAATATATATGTCTATTGATTATATAATAAATTAGTATTTAGTGTTACGTCGTACGGAGTATAGTAAAAACGCTATTTGCTCGTCAGCGCTACCAGCGTCGAGTATTGGATAGATGCGGGGCGGCAGCGGGATGAGGGGGGTATCGTCGCTACGCGCTGTGTTGCGCTACGACTCGAAGCAGTTCCGCGCCGTTCATACTGAGTCTCTTTTGAAATATACTGTTTTTAATTTTTAATATTCCATAATTAATTAATTTTTAATATCCACAGCACCTCCAAATATTTTACCCACGAGCCGCCACTGTTGGTAAATAACTATATTATACGTTTTCTGTCGGATTTCTTTTACGTTTTATTGTGACCGACGATTTTGGAAAAAAAATTAGACCAAAAACATCGTGATGCACCAGTCTCTGTATTCACCAGGCATGCCCCCCTCCGAATCCCTAATATTCCCAAACACGTAAAAGGTCGTGAAAGGACAACATTTTCTAAACATAGAGGAGATGAAGACAGAAATGCCCAAGAAGCTAAACGCCATACAAAAACTTTCGGTTCTAAAAGTGCTTCGAATGTGGAAAAAGCACATACAGGCGGACCTCAACTTTCGCACATTCGACTTTCGCACAATTCGCTATTCGCACATTTTGGAAAAATCATTGTTTTCAAAAATTGTTTCCAAAAGGCATGGCAGCAGGATGGGATGATATGGAGAAATCTTTCTGTTGTATTGGATAAGTAATCAAAATCAAGAAAACATCCTCTGGAGTAATTTCCAACATCTGCTAAGGCTCTTAGTTTGTATAAAGATTGGAAGGCTAGACCAAACGAAGATTCTCTAATATTAAAGTGTTTCATGCAGAACACCCGTTTCTCAAATTTAAACAAGGTATCTCTTTTACACAATATTAAATTCACTGGAGAATCAGCTGATGCGGATGAAGATGCAAAAAAGACTTTATTTCATTAGCCAATCAAAGATTATTGAAGATGGTAAATATAGTGTACCTCGATATTCAGCACGGACATCCGGCCTGCGGATTATCCGTGCCTGAAAATATTTTGATTGATTTTTTCATTATGATTATGCATTTACTATCGATCTGCGATTCAATATGCGCGTTGTTTGAAAGAAATACGGCTAGGACATTGCAAAAAACGTCGCCCCGCTTATTAATTCGATGCCATTAGCCCATTTTGTGAAAGTTCTCGACTTCGTTTGTTCTTAAAAAATCTAATGTTCACGAAATCTTCGGTCCTTTCAAATACTGTAGTTTGTTTATTCAGTTGTTTGCTTCCCAGCAGTGAAGAAGTACGTGTCTTTACAGAGCAAAAGAAGTTTGGCGGCATAAAGTCTAATACAACCGCCCAAAGAAAGAATACTGTTGTGCGTTGTGGAAATGCATCAGAACCTATGCAAACTCATACAAATTGAGTGAGGGGAAGAAGAACCAAAGAAATCATCAAGACCTAACAATAAAAAACATGAACGAAGCTTTTTACACATCTCGAGATATTTCTTGAATATTATGGAAGAATGTGATCCTAATGGAGTAACGCATATCTCATATGCAGGGGCGATCCATATTAGTACGGTATGTTACAGAACTCTCTATGAAGAAAAGAAAAGCAGTAAAATACAACTAACCCTTGACAAGCTCTTATTAAGAGTGATATAATTTTATTTAATATGTACTTCTAGTACATATTATATATACGTAGTTATGTATTTTGCTGTTTTTTTTTTTTACATCCCTCTACTTTCGAACATTTAACTTTTCGCACACATTTTCAGGAACCAATCATGTGCGAAAGTCGAGGTCCGCCTGTATTTTCTTTTTTTAAAGCTTGCATTGTTGAGAGTCATGACACACAAAATTAATAAAAATAAAATAAGTAAGTCACTATACATATAATATGGACGGCGCGATACTGCCCCGAGTTGCAGCGCAACATAGTGCTAATCGACGCGACCCCCTCCCACCCCGATACCGCCCCGCATCCATCCAACACTCGACACTTATAGCTGTGACGAGCAAACAGAGCTCTTACTCAACACCGCACGACATAACACTGAATATAATTAATTTATATAACACAATACATAATCAATAGATACAAAAATATATTTTTCCTCAATTTGCTTAAGGGTGCTGCAGCTTCACAGTGTATATGGACGAGCCGCCCCTGTTAAATAAAAAAACTGTATACATCTAATTGAAAGGGGTACTAACTTGCATATTGAGCGTGGAGCTGTCAAACCCACCTCACACAAAAATTGAATTGTCTTGAAATCTAATGCTAGAACAAATAAAATATAAATAAGTTAGATATACAAATTATTATTGACAAAGTGATATAAACATATTTATATAAATATTAAAATGGCTGTAACAATGGCATAATTTGAAAATAAATTGTGAACGCTGATGGTATGCTGTACCATATTATACATTTTTTTAAATCTTTTTTGAAAACGCCGCCTCTGCGCACTGGAATTCTAATTAAGTCCGGGATTAAAGAGTAGTGGAAATCAGAGAGAAAGGGCTCGAGCATGCGTGAAATCTAAATTGCTGGCACTGTTAAAATTATAATAATGGCGATGAAAATGCAATGGCCGAATCGCGAAACAGGATTGTGATCTTAAATTATTAATACACAATTTGTTTTTATCTTGTTTATTTAATTTTTTACCTCGCTCCCTCGTGCGTATCGCACTCGACATACACACAGTCATTTTAATTCAATTATTTTCAAGATAAATTGTGACTTTCTTCCTGACGACATTAAAATTCAGATCTGGTTTACAGTGTGCAGAGTAAAGGAGCTTGTAACGGGGGAAAATAAATATCAATAAAGTCACTTTGCCGGCGTTATTCAGTGGCCGTTTTCTTTTCAGCCGAAAAAAACTCGCCATGACCGAACATGTTTTTTTATACACACGTACATAATATGAATATATAAATATTACCCCCACAAATTTAATTAATTAAAAAATATATAATTATAAATTGTTTCTAACGCAATTATATCGCATAAAAAATAATAAAAAAACGTGTACGCGAAAGCACAATATAAATGACTATTTATAACAGTTGTCACCCCGGGGTGACAACTGTCAATTCACCGCACACGCTAACGACACCTGTTGGAAACCTGGATTTATGGAATATTACTTAATTTATAGCATTTTTTTTATTAAATGTTATTATCAATTCATTCATCATAGGCACAAGAGCCCCATTGTAGAGCCCTGACCTCATCCAACACCTTTTGCCATTTTATCTGGTCTGCCGCTACGTCGCTCCATCTTTCGGTAAGTTTCAATGATGCAGTGTACCTCCTGTACACATTCTAACCACCTCATCCTAGGTCTTCCTTTCCTCCAAGGACAGGAAAGCTTGTTAACCATAAGTATTTTTGACGACTGACTTCCTCGTTGCATCGGATACGACATATCCTGTCGTCGAATACAATCCCAAATTTCTTGTTTCTAGTATGTCCAGCTGTCGCTCATCTTGTTTTTTCAAAGACCAACATTCGGATCCGTATTATAGGACGGGTCTTATGAAAGTCTTAAAAAGCTTGACTTTGATCTTCTTTGAAAGGAATCTCGACCGTAGATTCTTTTGAAGTCCAAAATAGCACCGATTTGCCAGCATGGTTCTTCTTCGTACTTCCAAATTGGTTTCATTGTTATTATGTAATAAGTAAGCCGAGATATGTGAATTCATGAACTGCCTTAAATCTATAATCTTCGACTCTCAGGGGTTCAACGATTATTTTTAAGCATATGGGCTTGTATTTTGTCTTGGTCGCGTTGATCCTTAGCCCCATAGCATTTGGCAATAATCATAATAATTAATTTTTAACCATTCAACCGCTACGGTCATCCCAGTGTGACAACCGTCTATTCAACGTACACTCTAGCGACACATGCTGGAAGCTTTTTGAAAAAAAATTGAATAAGAATGTGTTTAATAGATTCATGTGAATATTTAGAACCCGTAAGTTTCGTTATCAAATTCGAATTTTAGCTGTATTTTTGCATTTACAAATTTATTCGCGTACGGGACATAATTATGTAAATTTCTTAAATGATTAACACATTTAAGAACACTCATACGGACATAAGTCTGTAAACAAACAAAAATTATTAAATTTTAACTTAAATACAGCAAATTTCTTTATTGCATTGTAAACAAGGATATTAGACAATAATCTCAAAAATACAGTAAACATTAGACAAAATAAATCCAATGAAAAGGAAAATAGGCATTGTCCAACAACGAGAATATTAGACAGTTGGAGCAGCACTAGATAAAACATTTGATAACATAATTAGATATGCAACATTTCTTTACCAGTTTAGAAGATGCTCTCAAAGTTACTTACTTTAAGATGGTTTAAAAAATTTTGATCTGGGGATTTTTGATTAACCGATAAACCACGGATCGGGCGACCATTAAAGTTTGACGAAGACTTAACTGATACCGATTCATCTCAAAACACCAGGGAGATCGCGGTCAAGATGGGAGTCAATTAATAAATCGTTTCAAGATGTTGTAAGAATGCATTGTAAAGGGATGGTTTCGTTGCCAAATTATTGGACCGTATTTTAAAGTGTGTTGCTTTTAGTGAGAGATGAGAAATGTGTAACACAAAAAAAAAAATGGGGTACATCTGGACATGCCCCTTTAACAACTCCGAAAAGCTATATCCATAAAAAAACGTTGTATTTGGTGGGATTACAAGGGTATTGTGTATTTCAAACTTTTAGAACGTAATCAAACAATTATAGCGGAACGATATTGTCAACAATTAATAAAAATAAACATCGCCCTTGGAAAATATAGAGACCAGGATTGGTACCATTAAGGGGAAAGTGTTTCATCTATTCTATAGACCTTACTTCTTCTGGTTAACATTCATTCGGATCACTGCCAAAAAATATGCAATGAATCAGTTGAAACAGTAAAAACTATCCTTAATGATTTAGCTTCAAAGTCAAAGGAGTTTTACTCCATTAATATTAATAAGTTGTTAAAAATGTGGAGAAATGTTATAAGAACAGATGTAGACTATTGAATTGTTTAAAGTCAGACTACGATTAACACACGTAGCAACGTTATTCATTTATAAAAACAAATGTACGATCAGCCCTCCTATAACGTTTCCTCTCAATCACTATTTTCTACAAAATGCCTTGTCAACCAAAGTTGCATTGACCTTTATTTCGCTTGGCAATGTATTATATATTCACGAAATAAGTCGTTTGACCTCGAAAATATAAGCATTTTATAGAAAGAAGCAATTTAGGGGAAACGTTATGGGTGCCTTATCGCCATTTAATAAACATATATATAATTTGGAAATTTGTTTTTTCTCTTACTTTTAATAAGCAAAAATAAATACAAGTCTTGGATAATTAAAAAGAATTAAGTGTTAATAAGCATATAAATATTAAGTATGGTCGAAATATATGGGATTAGGACCAAAAGCGCTCGTATAAAACAAACACTGTTGAAATGTCAGATGCTTACCGCGACAATTGAGGGCTGCTAGAGCCATTATGCATTTCGATGATAGTTCCGATTGCCATTTCTAATATGATCAAAAGATGATGTCCCTGAAGAAAAATTGGCCCTATAAATTATTATATTTTGTAATTTTAATATGTATTTATTATATTTTAACCAGAGATGCGAAAAGCGATGGCGATGTGCCACAAGACACAACGATGCATTCACAAAAAAATGCTATGGAGAGGCAAGCTATATCCAATTGACGTTATAGAAACGAAATATATCATTGACGTGCAAATAAATTATGTATGTCAAGGTTCGTTCGTTATAATCTGTATTGTTTTAGGATCAAAACGATGCTGCCAATGCAGGAGATGGTCGTGGCCGTCGTGGCATGCGGAGATAGAATGCAAGAGACGCTAACCATGCTCAAGTCGTGTCTCTTGTTTTCGGCAAAGATGCCACTTAAATTTATCGTAATTGCCGACGACGATTTAATAGTGAATTTCAAAGAAAAGCTCGCCGAATGGCAAGAAACACTCGACGGATCTTTTCAATACGAAGTGTTACCATTAAATTTCCCTGAAAAGAACGCAGAGGAGTGGCATAAATTATTTAAACCATGTGCTTCCCAAAGACTTTTTCTTCCGGTTAGTATATGAACAATAACATTACGTAATAATATTAACGTATTAATTATTTTATTGTATTATAGGCTGTGTTGAAAAATGTAGATTCGTTAATTTATGTCGACACGGATACACTATTTTTAAGCTCCATCTTCTCGTTGTGGAAACATTTCAATAATTTCAATTCATCGCATATGGCTGCTTTGGCCCTGGAACACGAAGATCCCAACGTTTCATGGTACAGCAGATTTGCAAAACATCCATATTACGGAAAATTAGGTAACATTTTGATTAATACGACGTAACGACTCTGAAATTAATTATTTATTTACAAATTTCAGGTGTGAATTCCGGAGTAATGCTTATGAATTTGACGCGAATGCGATCGTTCCATTGGGACGAATACGTGACGAGCGTTTACAATAGATGGCGGACACAATTGACGTGGGGCGATCAAGATATCATTAACATAATATTTCATTATCATTCGGAACGTCTTTACCTCCTCGACTGCGATGCAAACTTCCGTCCGGATCAGTGCGCCTATGGACCTGCGTGTCAAATTGCGTTTAAAAACGGAGCCAGAGTATTGCATGGTAGTCGGGGTGCGTTTCATCTAACGAGACAACCGGCATTCGGTGCCGTACACAAAGCGGTGCAACAATACAAGCTCGGCTCTGATCCAACGGTTAATTTTCTCAATCCGCTCATGGCGAATCTGCAAAACGCACCGGAATCCAATTGTGGAAAATTATTAGACGCGTTCGTTAAAATACCGCAACAATATTTTGGCAAAAACGCATCGAATATTAAATGACAGTATTAACTGTACTATTTGAATGATTCGATGTGAAAATATGTAGATATGTCAGAAATTGACATTGTTTGTGTGTGTAAATGTGAATACATAAGAATTAGGATCCAGAATAGATTTTGCTCCTCTTCGAACGCAAATATAAACACAAAAAATCCGTATTTATTTATAATATATAATTTAAATAAGTATTTATTTATGTTACCATAATCACAACCCTGATGCCAGGACTGTGACAGTCGTCCACCAGATTATCTAGGCTCTTCGAATACGGGTCAGATCGCCAGCCATAAGCCCGGGAGCCGAGATGTCAACGCGCGGATTGTAACAATAATAATCAGACGAGGCTAGGTCCAATTCGTATCAAATTCAGGGTCTGATCAGATGCTACGGGCACCTCCTGTAGTACACACGTCACCTAATTGGCCTGGTTAGCGGCCAGGCTCCTCATAGCTCCGTAGAATCATCGAAACCATGATTGTGCCTACCGCTATCGCCGCCACTTCCAATACCGACACGCGACAACAATCGACTCAGATATTATCCGTAATTGATTTATATAATCAATGATTATCTGACAATGAATTACTTAATTATGATTCAAATCATGAGCAAAATTTTCTCTGGATATAGTAAAAATAAATCTGTGAATCTCTCGCAAATACTTACCATATTGTATCGAATTTATAATTAATAAATGTTAGTGTTTTACATGAAAATATGTGTTTATTTAACCTAGCCGTGCCGGTTCGGGACCCCAGGATTTTGATTTTTCCAGAATAATTCCTTTAATATAAATCCTACATGTCACAAACATTTTGTATTTGATTAAACAATCTAAAGAATAAATATTATAAATAATTATTGATCCTCATTGTTCGCAATTGCGAAAAAATAAATAAAAACAACAATATTTAGTCTGCGGTAGGACGTCGCCGAGTGCACATGTCATTTACACGTCATATTGTTTAGTTAAAAAATCCAAAGTATCAATCATATTTTGAAGTATATCATGAATAACTATTTTTATTCTTAGAATAATAATTTTTTTAGAAAAAAGTCAAGATATTGATGAAGAATTCATCAATCAGGCAGCTTGGGGTCTATTTTTTATTATAAATAAACCCCCTTCGAACGACGCGGTTATTTTCGAGTCACCGTGACAGATCAGTTAATGGCATCTGATAGCGTAAGGCAGTTGATTATTAGTTATCTTAATTTATTATGTCAACATAAATCAAAGTTTAAATCATTTTACACCGAAATGATGCTCATCTCCACGTTTCAAAGAACAATAAGGAAAAATAATTCATTTACTTGTAATATTACTTCATTTGCAGTACTCCAACGTATATTGGCGTCCATCTTTTATTTAGAAATATTAAACAAAAGAAGTCAAATAATCTGTAATTTTTCAAAACAAGCTAATTTCCGTCCATAACATTATTTATCTATTTTTTATTCAATTATTCTTATGCATACTTATATATATCGTTAAGATAATATAAACTAACTTAGGTAGTAAACAAACTATATTAAAATGTAAAAGTATAATACTCTCCATTTATAAAGGACATATCCTTGAACTGCTGAGTCGATGAGTACAGCTTTGAGTCCATCCGGGAGTTTATATTAATATATCTAGGCTGATTGGTGACACATAAAAACAAAATTAGCTTAACACTTTTGCGGACACTTAAAAATGTGAGCGCATACCCTGGGACACTAATAATTGTTACAACTCGCTACAAGGTCAAAGGAACCTGAGTCTCACGCGTGAGGCGAGGGCTCCCCTTTTGTGTCTATACTGCAGGAACCCAAGTCGTCTTGGTATACAGTTTTTTGTAAAGAGTTTCCCTCTCTTGGTGATTGCTGACATTGGACGTGTATCTTCTACCCTGTTTGTATCGGATTTCTACCCACACAAGTAAGAGAGGGTTTGCCTCGGTATTCGTTTTCCTCTTCTCTAAGTTGCAAGTAATTATTAACCGTCACACAATAGCAATCCTTTCATCATGGGAAAGACCTCCTCAAAGAGGGGTCTTTCCCCTAGAAAGAAGCAAGTAGAGCAAAAGTATCACGACTTGACCATTTATCGGTCAGCCGGTTAGGGTTTTCCTTCCCAGGATATACTGGTTCTGTAGGGACAAGATCGTTAGAGACCAGATATTCATATGCACATATTCAAGTTAAAATATTTTTTCAGTTTTCCATCGGAAGCACAGGAAATAACATTAAAAATGTTCTACTTGTCCATATTGTCTTCTTTCTTTGGGTTAGTTTTAAATTTCGCTCCGTTTTGTCTTTCTCTATATTTTTGTCCAACATATTGAGGCCCCTAATATTGCGAGGACCGGGTAGCTGCCCTCTCTACCCCCCTCTATCCTCAGATAGGCTCTGTATCACTTAGCCATGCCTATTAGGGACCCCAAGTTTTTGATTATTCTCAAATAACTTTTTTAATATAAATCCTACATGCCAAGAACTTTTTGTATTTGTCTAAAAAAGTCTATAGAATAAATTTTATAAATAATCATCCTTTATCGCAATTGCGGGAAAAAATATAAAAACAATATTCGCTTCTGTTGCCAAGGGCACGATGTTTTTTCTCACTCACATCTCACACTCAGCGTCCGGCGAGACATCGCCGAGTGCGTTGTCAATTATGCGTCATATTGATTAGTTAAGAATTACAAAATATCAACCAAATAAAGAATAACTATATTTATTCTTAGAATAATCCATTTTAAAAAAAAATATCAAGATATTGATGAAGAAATAATCAATATCTTGACTCGAAATGCTTGGGGTCTCTAAGATACCCCCTTCAGACGAGACGGTTGTTTTCAAGCCACTGTGACGGATGAGTTAAAGAGAATAAAAAATCATCCCTTAGCAGTCCAATGTCCACAACTATTGAACATCTGTTTCACTGGCAGGTCATATCTAGACCTAATTCTAATATTCTAGAAAAGATAAAACCATTTTTCTACAATTAAATTGTTTTTTGGAACGTTCTTGGAATGCCAAATGATTTTGGACTTCATTTACATTTTTATTTTTGTTGTCTTTTAATGAATGCTCTAAATATCAAAATAACTCCTCTTTGATTAAAAAAAACCCAGTCGTTTTTGTTTGAGTGTCTAATTGTTGGCAATAATTTTCAGCAGGTTCATTACGTCCGATTTCAGTAGTGAATAACTTCAGTCTTAAACCGCTAATCACATAAAAGAACCTTTCGAAGTATCAAGCTTAGGCGCTAGAACGGGGGTTTGATTCTTAGAAAGCCATTATTATTTTTCTTTCACATTATCATATATGATCCGTTTCACGTTTCCAGTAAAAATTTGCAGAGAAAAAGGCTGTTCTATGTCTTGACAAGAGTGATGCACATGGTGCGGCATAACAGTTGATGCACCATCCAAATACCCATCCTGCTTACTTTGCCGAGGCGTTTTAAATGTCCGTGTCTTGTTGACGTTGACGATGTGAGTTTTTGTGATAATTCTTCTATATTTTAGAGGATCTGATTCAATTAAAGATGGCAGCATATCTTCATCAAAATTTATGGGACATCCTGATTTAGAGGCATCCAATTTAAACGAAAATCGACATCTGTTTATCGTTGGGCCTAGGCCCATAAATTTCGTTGCGTTCAAACCCAATCAAACGTACTTCGTTGGTTTCAAGCTTCGACATTTTTATCCTTTTTAATAAAATGAGATTTTTTACTCAAATAATAAAGCTGACGAACCCGACAGCAAGAAAATAACTTTGAGATATTTCCTTTATCATATTTTGACACAAACTGAACTCATAATAGAATAGAAATCGAAAATAATGGATTTTTTTCGGTATAACCTATTGGAATTGGAATGTCGGAAAAGGAGTGTAAAAATAATAAAATCGATTATCGATTTCTATTTTATTATAAAAATTGTTGAAATACAAAAATTAACTTTATTCTATTTATAATTATTTTAAATCTTAATTTTCACTTATTACAATATTGAAATACTGGCAGTGAAAAAATACAAAACTTAAGATAATCACTGAAGATTCTCCGCTACAATTATGAAAATATAAACAGTTTACTTTGTCAATATATAAACTACTGTTAACATTACAAAACCCACTCAAACCAGACAGTCTATTAAGTATTAATTAAAATAATATTACGTTTCAAATTATTTCCGTTGCCGGTGCTTTGCGAGGCGGCCGGCAATCAAAAACCGAAGGCCGTGCGCCTCGCGAGGCACCGGCCAAAAACGTTATTTGTAAATGCATTTTACTAGCAACAACTTAAATTTATCAAAGAATAATATTATCACTTTTACGGGAAGTGTTACACAATAAAATACGCAACCATTCTTTTATGCAACATCGAAGACGTACGGAACGGGGAGAGTCTGCTGTACGCAAAGAAATAGCGGAAACGAATAAAAAAAATATATCATAACAATACAGTATTGCTCGTCCTATTGATACATAAACATTTATATTATTAAAAATATTCTGGACAAATATATCACAAAGTTATAATGCTCGTTATGTAGAAAGGAATAAATTTTAGTCCCGGTTAAATTGCCATCCAATTATTTCGTCTGCGTTAAATTTAAGAGACTTATCAAACCTATCAAATGACTAATCAAAATATTTTATACGCACAAATCCCATTTAAATTATCGAACAAACGATCCGACTACGATAGACTTTAATTCAAAATATATAAATTGATTTTCTTTAATACGAAAGCTCATTCGATCAATGTGACTAGCTAAATTTATTTGTTAAATTATTAATATTTAAAACATTATATCTAACATATTAAGCGGTATTGAGGGGGAAAAATAAGCGAGAAAATTAAGCGAGTCTTCAGCTATCAAAAATTTTAAGAGTAAATGAATATATCAACGCACAGGATATAAAGTTTAATGGAATAAATTAAACTGAAATTCCAATTGTGTTGTTTCATGGACTTTTAAATACACGTACGTAACTAGATCTAAGAAATAATAATTTACAATATAAAATAAAAATATTAATATAGAAGATTG
>JAGXCT010034370.1:0-21860 GCA_022495035.1 Philopotamus ludificatus
TGTGTGTGCAGCCGAACCCGTGTCAAATGAATAGTCGGCCTTGTATGTATTCGTCAACCGTCGGCGTGAATGCGACCGCGCAAGTTGGGGTATAGGCGACGAATATTTCAATCCATCGCGTTATTTGGAGTAGCTTAATAGGGGGTTCCACTGTACTGCTGAAGATCGTCAGCTTCCAACCCACCTCTCTGTTGACTAGTGTTACTCAGATTTCTTAGAAATTGTCACCCATCCCAGTACTATCTGTGTTTAGTAGCTGTTAACGTGTAATTCACTTACGAATCTTATAGATTCTAGATGTTTCAATGAATTGAATGAATACATACATTCCTATCCAAATAACTCTTACAAAAAGCTTTCAGCATGTGTCGTTAGCGTGTGCAGTAAATAAGCAGTTGTAACACCGGCGTGACAATAACGGTTATAAGGTTAAATTTATATTTGATCATTATTTTTTATACTGCATCTCTGACTTTTTGAGAAAAGATAAGCTAAAATACATACAATCAATTTTTGATTCAATTAAGTTTGAGCAACACTGATTTAAACCATGTACGTTTTATATTTATCTTATGAAAATATTATTATAATCGATTTGTGTTGATTTTAAGTGATTAAACATATCTATCATTTTTATATCTTTATTTACAAACAGAGTAATCAGGTATACATATATCTAATGCTAGTGCAAAAAACAACGATATATCGTTGTTGAAAGTATTTAACCCATCAGAGACGACGGCTTAAAAAAATAACAACGCCGTCATCCGAAGGGGGTATCCCAGATACTCTAAGAATTTCATGTCAAGATATTGATACATTCTTTATAAATATTCCATAATTAGGTCGATATTTTGAACTTTTTAACTTATCAATATCTCGCACTCGGCACATCGTACCGGATGCAAGCGAGAAAAAACATCGCGCGCGTCGCAACAACAGCGAATACTGTTGTTTTTATTTTTGATTCCCAACCTTCTAAAAAGCGATAGACATTGCTTTTTGTTGGAAACTTAGCTGGTGATTTAAAATTGAAGCCAATGTATTAAATGTCAACAAATATACTACAATTTTTAATGTTTTTACATCCCTCTACTTTCGAACATTCAATTTTTCAGGAAACAATTATGTGGGAAAGCCGCCTGTATTTATTTATAATTTTTTTTATCTGTTTCATTCTTTTTTGCTGAATTAATCTCTTCTATCACTTACCAATGACTGTGTGCGATTTACATGAAAATATGATAATTTAATATTTATAAAAATGACACTATAATCTGACATTATCACATATTTTGTTTAATACTATCAGTAGTTGTATGTACGCCAGATTGCAGGGACATACATACGTCTATATTTCTGTGAGTTTTACTTAATTTTTTCTAGCATTAAATTAATGTTTCCGACTATAAATCGATTACATTTTCAAATTATCTCGTAATGCAAATAAAACTATTAATTTCCGCTAAACTCGTTCGAAGCACGTCATTACGAATGACACGGATACGTGTTTCATACGTAATTTTTGCAAATTTCAGCTTATTTTTGTTTCCATTCATGCGATTATTTTATTATGATATCGCGAACAAAACGGCGAATTATCCGATACTAATTGCGCTAATGCCTTTATAACCGTAATTATACACATTACGCGCCATTGTGCGACGGTAGGGGTATCGGTCACTTTCTATGCGGCGTGTAGTCGGGGCACCCGGCGTTCGCGAACCTACGGTAGGCCGTCAGTCACTTTTGTTCGTTCGGCGGGAGCGTTGGCTTCGCGAACGTCGCTCGCCATAAGTTACGGCGCCGGCGAATTTGAGCGTTGAGTCGTTTGGGCGCAAGGCGCATAATTGTGCGACTCGGCTTCCACGTGTGCGGTGCATAGGTGCAGTGAGTTGTGGCGCGAGGGAGTTCCCTTTTGAATTTTTCTGCACGTAAGTTTGCAGAAGCAACTTCGGCTGAATGCGTTCAGTTGTTTTTGCAGAGATAGCGCGCCTGAAATTGAAACAAACACTTTGAAGCGTTCTATTTACATTTCACGTTTTTGTTTTTTTTTTATTTGCATCCAAAGAACAGTGGAACAAGTGCATTGTGAACGTTTTTAATCACGTAAGTCGTTTCTTACTCTTATATATTTGTATATACATATAATTTTAAACTGAGAAAGCGACTGCTTATATGAACTATGCAAAAACATATTTTTTTATATATTTAAAAATCGTGATTTCTTATAATTAAGAATGTATATTTTTTTGCAAATGTATAGCCAATATGATCAATAATGTTATGATGCATAATTTATGCACTAGTCATTATTCAATTGCATTTTTTTGTAATAAATATGATTTTAAATCTCAATAATATTCTTCAATTATTGATTGACACGTAAAGATAAAGTATGCATTATGGAACAAAAACCTATTTCAAGAGTTAACATCAATCAAGATCTTTCGCGTCACTCTGAGATTGTTTTGTTATTCAAATATATGAATCATAAATACTATTTTCATAACCGCAATAAAATGTACGTTGACTTTAATGCAAATTCCCATATTGAGGAAGCGGTCGATTATTTAAATTAGTGTGAATGTGACATATCTACGAATTGATCGAATAAGAAAGTGTTTTCTCGGTATTAAATAATTTTTCTAATCCGAAATTAATATTCAATATTTTTTTTTGCGATAAAATTGTACATAATGTGACAGTAATGGAAGAAAGTGGTCGAGATAATGGCGTACCTTGGCTATTATTTATGTTAATACCTTCAAATATTTCATTATTTTGCAATTTATTGCCGAAAGCGTTCAATGAACTTTGCCGATACAAAACAAAAAAAATATTTTACTACATGAAAACGTCATTCTTTAACAATACTGAAAGTTTCTGTGATTTTCGTAAGCCATTGCATCTCCTTTTTTTTGACAAATTAGGGTTCGTTATATTTTTGATATCATGCATCCTCTCTATCTCTTAGCATTGCATTTAAATGATAGTGATCATTTAAATCGGGACCCTTGTATTTGAGAAATGTTCATTTTTCCGTTCATTCCTTATTTAACTTTATGTTTTTGCTTTGACATACATAAAATAAGACCTAGTCTGAAAATAAGCCCTAGAATGCTTGTAATATAAGACATAGTTAATAAAAATAATCTTTACATGTCCCAAGTCATCATTTTTTTACAAGTTACTTGATTCTCTGTTATCTATATGGCCAAAGTATTATAGAACAAGTCAAAAACAACAACAACAAAAATAAGAAACCCACGAAGATAAGTCCTAATGAATATTTTAAAGCAAAAATTAATATATAAGAAATACGGTAGTTGTTTTAGTAGACTGGGGTATTTTTCTTTGCTCTTTTATAGTACAGTCATCCCTCCTATAACGTTTCCTCTCGATCACTATTTTCTACAAAATGCCTTGTCAACCAAAAAGCATTGACCTTTATTTCGCTGAGAAGTGTATTATATATTTACTAAATATGTAATTTGACCTCGAAAGTATTAGTATTTTGTAGAAAGAAGCAATTTAGAGAAAACGTTATAGGAGTGCTGACTGTAAAAGCACAAAGATGTCATAAGTAGCAAAGAATACATCTAGTAATAAGTCAAAATATTATTAAACTTTTTAACAGCTAACGACACACCGGTATGTCGCCTGCTTACCAACTGCACATGTGCTGGAAGCTTTGGGTAAAATAATTTGGAACATCTGGAATTCATAATTATACGAGTCCCAGATGTTCCAAATTAATTTACCAATTCGAGTTTTAACAATCAACTCTTTTATAGCCCCGAGATAGAGACCACGCTATAGAAACCCGCCATATAGAATACTAGGGAACCATATAAAATTTGGGGTTAGGTTTTTTTTACTGTATTTAGTCAATTTAACGAAATTAATAATGGTTTAGTTATATATTTGGTTTGTTACGTGTACGTGTTATATTTTATTGTCAAATAAAGTGCATCGACCTTTATTTATAGCGCGAGATATGTAATTTGACCGAGAAAATTTAGCGTATTGTAGAAAACGCTATAGAAAAACGCTTTATAGCAGGGAGCGCATTATTTTTGTACAAATCATACTTATGTATATTTTCTATAGCTGTTAAAGGGTTAAAGATATCGAACTTTATACAGATTAGTACCATGTTTCGAAAGCATCATTTGTTGATCTTAGTTAGCATTTTAAGGTCCAAGTTTATCATGCCGTATATACAAAATGGAGAATAGCTTTGGGTTTTAGACTTCGATTTATATATTGTCTATAGTTTTCACAACGCATTTTTTGCTTACGCTATTCCTAAGTAGAAATACAAGATCGATGGATTTTTTATACGTCAAATATTTATGGTATTTTTTTGCTATTCAAAGATTTACTTGTTTATAATGTATTATTTATCAGAGGAATTGTTGTAAAAATAATTTAAGATAGAAATACTGTGTCTCATCCCAATAAATTAATATATTATTTTTTTTATAAAGTCATTGATCAATCATCGTAATTTTAACGATAATATATTTTCGAAGAAAATGCGATTTTTCAATTATTTCATTATCGCACATGTCCGCGTATTACGTTTCAACAACTCAATAACGCGATAATATAATAATTGCGAATAAAGTGACTTGTTTACGGCGCTAGTACTTTTTACACTTGACACTTATCTCGGCGCGTTTTCTGCGGTTTTAAAATTGCGCTACGCCGACTTTCATCTGCTAGACTAACTGCAAAATTTTGCGCCGCTCTTAAAAATAAATTAAAACCCGCCATTCATCATATTTGGCTATTGTCGCCGAGTAGAAACTTGATGTCATTCGCATCGACATAATTTAATTTTAATTCACAATGAAATCGTATATTTAAACGCGTATGCATCTAGTTAATGATAACGTTGACAACGGACCGGATGATGCGACGTATTTATTTTTCTAATCAAAATTATTTTATCAAATGTATACATAGTGCGTCTATTGCGTAAATAGGTTTGGTCGGATTTTATAAATATTATGAATACTAGGATGTTTCCATCACGATACAAGCAATTTTTAATAGAAAGCAATACTGCATCTTTCAAAGAAATTAATATTGTATATTTTTCTGAAAATAACTTGAGTGCAGACGTGAAAACAATACACACCAAAGCACGTGCAGACTACCGACGTATTTTAAAACGGTAACCACATCTGTAATAGAAATTGTTTTTCAGTCGATATTATCTTAAATTAACCGCAAATAATTTATTTATTTTTTCAATTGAAGTACACAGCGATACCCAACTAATTTATGTGTATTATTAATATTTATATGTATTAAAACATCCAGAGTACCCAAATTTGGACTTTTAAAATTGATATTTAATGTTTATAAATTGTAAAGAGTTTCTCAGACAATTTAAGTTATCTTTAACGAGCTACCGATATCTATTTAGAAATGCTATTCCCAAGTTTGTCATGAATGACTTCTATATATTTTATCACTTCAACACCGTGCCTAATTTTAATAAACTCTAATATTTACCCAATGTTCCAATATTGGAACATTTGTTTTTTTTATCAGTACTCCAATATTAATTGACGAATATAAATTAAGATTGCATCAGTCGATAGCTGATATCCGCGAAGAGCGTATGGTGCGATAATTTATAAAGTTTTAATTTGTGGGAGTGAGCCGGGGATTTTTAAAATCATATTTTGCATTCGAAAATAAGTGCCATTAAAACTCATCTTTATATAATGATCATATTAATTTTAATTAATCTAAACTGTTCGTCTTATTTTAGTTTTCCAGCTTTTACTCTATTATATGCCCAGAGTTCCTTCCAATTTTGGAAAATTTTTAAAAACTCGTGTAAAATCAATACAAATGATTAGAAAAAGAAATATTGTTTTAAGTCAATTGAAGTTTGTGTTACCAAATATAAATAATTAAATGGTTATAATGAACGAATTTCACTAATTGCGATAAACAACATTGTTAGACAAAAATTAGAGACGGGGATTAGCTGCTATGTATTTTTTTTTTATTCTAGAAGGAACTTTATATTCACTTAAAGTTATTAATTCGTATTATTATGGATACCCAAAAGAATTTGTACATCTCCTGCAATTCTTTGATCTCTTTTCGGAAAAAAACGGTTTAGAATTAAAATATTTCATCATTCCCCATAGCATTTTAACCACAACAAGCTCATACGTATTTTTGTAGTCCAAAAAATAAAACGTATCGATATTCAGCAGTCAAAGAGTTATGGACATTACAGTCAACCCTTTTACAACGCTCCCTGTTACAGTCCCTCCTATAGTGCTCTACAAAACGCTAAATTATTAATTGTCTTGCGAAATAAAGGTCAATACCCTTTGGTTGATAACAAAATATAGCATGTGAACAAATTAAAAATAGGTCAAGGTCATTTAAATTATGAAAATGGAGAAATGTTAGATACACTGATTTTGTTAAATTTATAAAATACAGTGGAACCTCTCATAACGAGCACCTTCCATAACGAGCAACAAAAAAAGTGAAAAAATTGCTCCCTTAACGAGCGATATTTCGCATAACGAGTGACGCAGAAAGGGAACGTATGACGCACTTGTGTGTGTTGGATCGTATTTCAGCAAAGTAGCGAGAGTTTGGAGGAAGAGGAAGTAGCAGAGAAACAATCTTCTGACGCAATAAGAGAAATGCTGAAAGCATGGGAAACTGTTTCATCGTACATTGAGAAGCATCATCCTAATAAGGAGGTGGCTATGCGTGCTACAAACATATTCAATGATAACGCTGTGTCATATTTTCACCAAATTTTAAAGAGTCGGCTAAAACAAATGTCTCTAGACAGCTTTCTAGTAAAAAAATTAATTATTTGTCATAAATTAATAAATAATAAGCTAGTTTCGATTTTTAAAAATGTTTTTATCCAGGTTGTTACGATCTTTAACAATTTATAAGCATGTAATTTTATTTGAATAAACGTTAAAAAAACATATTTCGCATGGAACGCATTATCGTGTTTTATATTGATTTATATGAGAAAAATAGTTTCGTATAACGAGTGTTTCACAACAACGAGCAAGATTCTGGAACGAATTATGCTCGTTATGAGAGGTTCCACTGTACAATAAAAAACCTAACCCAATTTTTGTATGGGCCTAGTCTTCTGTAGGGTATATTTCTATAGCGCGATCCCTATCTCGTCGCAATAAGAGGGTTGTCTGTACGCCAGATTATTTTTTGCACGGTTTTGAAATAACACAGTTAAAAATAATTAAAATTTGTATCTTTTTAAACTGATTTTATTGTTGACACGCTTAAAAAAATCAAAACGAATAAAAATACGTTTGTATTATAAGCGCATATTATTCTTGGTCTCCTTGAGATGAAACAAAAATATAAAAAAAATGTGGTTATCATAAACATTGCATTTTTTTTTTATTATTATTATTATTTATTTCTTGAAAATATTAGTGCATATAAAAAAAATATTAATAAGTTTTTATCTACTATATTTTTATGTGCATCTACTATTTTTTGCGCTGTAGTTTTTGAAACGATCCTCCGTGTAAAAAGGAAATCGGATGTGTTTTTTTATTACAAACGGCAGTCTAGAGATCATTTTTTTAAATGTATTTTTAACTATTTTCATAGAAATTCATACGTGAAGTTAAAAAGAGATTATAGAAAATGTCGCTGCATTAAAACGAAATTTTCCGCGTACATTTTTGTAATATCATGTGTCTTTACATCCGTTATGAATTGCAGCGCGTCACTATCAATAATACAGTTAAATCACATGTCATATCCCTTTTAAAATGATAATTTTTTCCTCGCGAATCTGCCGAATCATACGGTAACACGATTTTAATGACACTATTTTCTAAAGCTCGCCACACAAATGATCGCCGTGCATTATATAATTTTTTGAAATAATATTGGGAAACATACAGTTAGCATTATATAACATTGGTAATTATTTAGCGTTACATTCGATATATCACTTATTGATACGTTCGTGTCCAATCCGCGATATTCAATTCAGTCATCCGCGATTGGTACACACGCTCGAGAATAACACAAATCACCGTCGATCAACGCGAACACAATGAGCTGTCTCGAAGATGCCATACATTTTTTTCCCCGATCGATTGTGTGTCATACTCGAGATTGGTACAATAAATGCTCCATTTGATTATCGATCGAAACAGCATCAATCACCGATCGGACGATGATTGGCCAGATCGCGCTGAAAATATCGAAGCGTGGAAATTCCGCGGAAGTGCTCTAGAATTGCACGAAAGTTTGTAATGAGCGAATTACCCACGCTTTTATTGGCGGATTGTAATTTTCGGCTTTTTGTGCATTTGAAATTGAGTGTGTTTCACTCTCGATGCGTGGTGGGTTTTTAACATGCGGTGGAGGGAGGCTGCCTGTGCGATACCCTGCAGCTGATGCTCAGTGTTCGCATACAGATGCACTCGATCGGTGCTCTATTAGTTTTTCTTTTGTTGTGATCGAAATCATAATGGATCGTAAATCTAATTCACGCGTTAAACAACGTAAAGTCATGGAATATCTCCAATTCAAGTTTTATAGAGATCAGTGTATTAATGTAAGTTTAATAATTTCCCTTTTCATGAACTGAAACATAGAAGGGTTTTGATTTTCTTGAAAATTATTTTTTATTGTAAATACGTTCCGCCTAAAACCGTGTAAAAAAGATTGGTTCCCTAAATATATAAAGCCAAATAACATTTTTTTGTAAAAAAAGGTGATAATGAAAACCCATTAAATAAATATTATTCAAACATTGTATTATTGTATTAATTCGAATTAATACTAAGGATACGTCTAATGTGCTAGAATCTAATGAAGCTTTTTGTTTGTTTTTACTGTGTTGTTAATTTATTAAGATCAGGAAATCTACTTTTTTTATATAATTTCTTGATATCAAGTCATACAAAATTGAAGTTCAAAGCCTGTTGTTGACTGGGATAAGTCAGAAAATGCTATTCCATACTATTAGCAAATTACAAGCCTTCTTAAAAAAAACCCTTTCCACCCTGTGGGCCAGACGTATTGGCCCAAAAAATTTTTTAGCAATAAAATTAAACCAAACATTTTTTTATATAATTTCTTGATATCCAGTCATACAAATTTGAAGTTCAAAGCTTTTTCTTGTCTGAGATAAGTCAGAAAATGCTATTCCATACTATTAGCAAACTACAAGCCTTCTTAAAAAAACCCTTTCCACTCTGTGGGCCAGACGTATTGGCCCAAAAAAATTTTTAGCAATAAAAATAAACCACGTTTTTTTCTAGTTATATATAAAAACTGTCTTTTATTAAATAGGATATAAGATCAAACCCTGTAGAATATTTCTTATTCATTCTACATAACAATACAATTAATGGGAGTAGATTCGGCCAAAAATATCCTGAGTGGAAAAGATTAAAGCAGCTGTTAGTTGATAATTTTAACCATTTTATTAACATTTTTAGCCATTGGTCGTTGGCTATTGTGATATAAAATATCCTTTTGGATAAAATATTTTGTTTGTGAGCTAAAACAAATCGTGTAAAAAAATGTATTTGTTCTTTTTAGTGGACCGTGTTATTTAAAAACCGTATAAATTCGAATTAAAATAAATCCAAGTACAGGTCTTGCGCTGCTTATGTTTTGCCGATTTTTTTTTACTAGTAAAATAGTGTATTCTGTTGGGATTATTAATTCCTAATTGATATTAAAGAGGATACTAAAGAGATCTGAGACCCATTTTAGTAAGGGATCTTGAATCGAATTAATAATGATGCAGAATTGTAACAAAGTTTGCAATTTTACTATGAGAAATTTAAAAATATAACCAAGATTCGAATTTACTTACGAACGTATGAGCTTTAGACATTGCCATGCATTAAATAAACACATTCCTATCCAAATATTTATTACATAGCTTCCAGCACGTGTCGCTAGCGTGTGCGGTGAATAAGCAGTTGTCACGCCGGCGTGACAATAAAGGTTCAAGAATTAAACGAGAAATCAGTCAGCGTGTGGCTAGTATAACATCAACGTCTCGTCTTACATGGTTTCGATTTATACTATGATTTTATTATTATATTAAATTTGATCCAAATCCAAGATTTTAAGTAAAGAAATCCATCTTCAATTTTTAATACGGTGATCTTATTTAACACGCATCTATGTGCGAAAAGAGTATCGATGTACTTCGTCATATTTGTTTATATAAATTGACATTAAAAAAATAAATATTAATACAAGAGCTTTTCTATTCTGGATCACGCTCGCATCCGGGACATTCCAAACATTTCGTACGCGATCGGTCATAGTTTCTCGAGTTGCTCATCGCGATTTATGGAGCTGTCCGATTCTCATCAATATTCCGCAGATAAACACCGTTCGTCTTTCGCGTTATTTAATGCCAATCATTATTTATATTTCATTGAATATTTTTGAATGTGATTTGCAAAAGAATCACGTATGCCTAAGTGTCTGCCGTTGTTCCAGCACTGTTAGGCCATTGCATCCGCAAACAACATATCAAAATAATATGCAAAATAATTGACATATTTGTTTTATGGACGGATTCGAGCCAAATAATAATCATTTCGGAGACTTTGATCTAAAATCGTTAAATACCAGATTTGCATACATATGATCTATGTTCCTAATCGAGGAATGTTTATCTATTGCGATATCTTTAAACGAAACTAATTAATATCGATTACTGGCTCCAATCGATGGTAATCGACAGCACGAATCATCAATCATCAATTGTGTTGCCTCGAGCTAAGACACTCGTTGAAGTCATCACAAACAAGTTTATGCATAATAGGCAACGATTGCAATCAGGCGCAATTAATATTATCATCGTATACTTATTTTTTGAGGGTCCGTTAATGATAGCAACAACGTTTCCGGTTTAATATATTGATAAATTCAATGCAAATAAGATTGATCATTTTTTTTATGTAGAATTCTTAAGAAAAAATAATATGATGTATATGTTTTTTTGTTTCGAACAATGCTTCTGAATCATAATCTCAAGATTATGTATTTATCAATCAATTTTACAGTTGTAAATCTCAAATATTAGTCAGTAAAACGCGATTGTCGCGCTGAGATGCACACATTGAATTAAATATATCCATCATTGCGAAGTTAAACATGTATCAATCAATATTTAATTGTGAATATGCAGTAGTGATTCAAGTAAGTCACAATATCTTAAATGCATCTTATGTGAAAGTGAGTCAAAATTATGAATTATGCACACAACGCCATTTTTACACGGTTCTGAAATAACACGTTCTACTAAAAAGAACGAACACTATATTTTTACACTAATTATTTGTATATTATTTAATTAAATATTTCCAATTATATTAACACAATTTCATTTAACCCTCCTATAGAGCGACGCATACGATAGTCCCTCCTCTCAAATAGGGCTCACTTATTTTAAATAATAAAATATGCGAATGTAAAGATGAGTGATGTATTGCTTTCGTTCAATTTACAAAATACAATTAAAATAACCTAAGCATAAATTTTGTATGCTTCTAGTTTTCTATACGGTGTATTTCTATAGCGTTGTTACTATCGCTATAGGAGGGTTGACTTTATATATTCGCGTGTATTATCAAATAGCGATGAATAGTATTTTTTTATTGATTTTCCTATACCACAATGTAGTTCTTTATTTCAATTAACATGATTTTCCCAATTTTTATCACCTTTCTTACACTGTTTTTGGTGGATCGTATCTACTGCGTCAAATATAATTATTTTTTTGTTGCTACATTTGAATAAATTAATTTAATATTTATCTGAGCGTCCCAAATCGATAATTTTCAAAATATATATCAAATAGTCTAGGGTTAATTATATCCTAATCGATTAATCGTCGGTCTGCTTCTTGATCTTGATAATTGTGCACAGAGCATCACACTGCATATACGTCGATAATATTTTATCACGATTTTTCTTCTTAATCAGTAATCAATCTACTTAAATAAATAGGCAAATTACCACCTTGATTACCCGACTGATTAGCCGACTATGATTTAAATTATTATTTTCGGTGTCGGAACACTCGTGATTGCTTCTCGAAATCTTTGCATTGCACCGAAAATTTTAACGAACCGAAACCGGAACACGTATCGAATTATGGGAAAATGATTCTTTTGCACACACATGCGGATCTATTATTCGTAACATGTAGTTATTATGTTTTTTTTTTTGCATAATCGACAACAAATTTCCTATATATATATATTACAATAATTTTCATTGTATGCCGCCGAAATTAATCGAGTTTTCCCCCCGAATAATTTTGTTAGCCTCAATATTTTAAATGAAACACTCGCGCAAAATCAAAATATATTTGTGTATACGTTTTGGCAGTAACAAGCGAAAGAGAATTTTCCTCTCATTTCGGCATCAGATTTGATCACTTTCTCATATTAGCGTCGGTTAATTTTGCTATGAATCGACAGAACGTACATATTTATATATTTTTATTATATTAAAGTAATACTTTTTAACAGCATTATTTTGGTTATCGCTAAATGAATCGGTGATTTCTTCGGCATAGGGCCATGAATGATTATTTAGACCATATCGATATTTTTTTCCCACGAATTTCTACAATTTTATTAATTATTGTTTTGCTCACTTAAATTCAGTTCAAGAATCATCGCGATAATGATTTGATAAAATTTTTGATACATTAATGATACGTACGCATGAAACTGTTATTATCATATCAGTTTAATTAAATACTGTTATTTTTAGAGATGTGAAGATACACGTCACTAGATTTACGCGGTAGACGCTATTAAAGAAAAGCTATACCAATAAACATATATCGTGGGAAAGGTTTCAAAATGATTTTTTTTAATCAACGTATACTAGTAGAGATATGTTCAACCCACTAAAATAATAAACAGCATATCATTGGTTTATATGCTAGGAAGACATATTCCAGCACCCAAAGGGTTAAATACATGTATAAACATTTAATATATTTAAAAATTGAGAATTTTCTCTAAAAGAACATAGTTTCTGAACCGTTAATTCTATTTCTGAGTTTTCATGAATTTTTAAACGATTTTTAAATTCATTTTGATCCACTGATTCGACTTTATACGAATTCAATAATCATTATAATAAAAATGTCCTTAACTTTTCATATTTAGTCAACCTTCCTATAGCGCCTCCTGTTTCAATTTATAAAATACAATTAAAATAACCTAACCCCAAATTTTGTATGGGTGCTTAGTCTTCTATATGGTTAGTTTCTATAGAGTGGTCCCTATCTTGGCACTATAGAAGGGTTATCCGTACTTTTTGTTTTTAGTTATTAAAACGACACTTTTTTAAAGAAAGATTGCTTATCCAATCATTTTATATCTAACCCATTATTGAATTGAGAAAATTATGAAGGTACATAGATGTATATTGTTCAATTCTAGGATGGGTTTGCTTTGTCGGTAGCTAACTGTTGCCAATATCTTGGACCTAATATATGTGCTTTATCCGTGTTCGGAAGTAGGCGATCTAGTGATTCGTGATCCTTTACTTGTTCTCTGTCCTACACGAACTAGAAAAATGAAGAATAGAAGATGACTTATTCGATTTAATGGCTTTTAACGCTGTCCAGAAATATCTGCTTATTGTGAAGTTGAATTAGTCGAAGTTCCGTCTATAGAAATTTTAACAAGCAATCCTGAACCAGATTTTTCTAGTCTTAGTCAGCGAGATCTTCACAATCTCACCACTATTTCCTATTTAACAACTTAGTATTTCAAACAAGAATTGGTTTTGATATCACCACCTCATCTTGCAGCATCGTCTGTTTCCATCCATGAATCATATTTTGAATTCATCTGTTATTGACGCTTAAGTTTTCAGTAAGAAAATACGTCGATTAGCACTAGTTATATGAATTTACATGGCTTTGAAACAACACGGATCAGTAAAAAAAAAGAATACTATATATTTATACGAATTATTTGTTCTAACACGATTCCTAGAAACAGCAAAATTAAATATGGTTAACCCTACTATAACACGGTTTCACTCTAACATGCAAAAAAGACCCCGAAGAAGATTGATAGTGATATCATTCAGTAAAAAAACGTTTACGTTTAAAGTTATCGAGCACTAATGAGTAATAAGATTATTGCAGTGGTTCTAGGTCTCATATAACACGGCATTTTCTAGGCACCTATTAATTATGCGCGATATTGCGTCCCGGTGTTCATTGGCGCGGAAAAGGATAAACTTTTGAGCCAAAATATCCAATAGGTATGATATTTTCTTAATTAAATACATAAGTATGAATAATATTCCATATACTACATTTATTTGTGGAACGTATCTACCGTGTAAAAATGTTGAGTTGGGTGTATTTAAATATTGATTCTCTTGTCTCGAAATTAAATTAGGCTGCTTCTATTTGTAGTTTAAGTCCTACGATAGGTCATTCTTAGCTTGGATCAGATCGTGATGACATTATCGTCCGCTTATACACACATTTGTGAACTATTTATGTCGATGTATAGCTTGTGTGTTGTCGGGTCCGGTATTAAGTTGAAGATCATCGTCGAGAACATCTATCTACCTGCATTATCTCTGTTTAAATCGCTTAATTCATTTTATTTTCTTTGCTTTGGATTCGTCAAGCGTATTTTTTACGTGTTTTTACCGTATTCTATTCGAATTCCTAACATGGTACATATGTTTATTGCAGATAAATACAATTTTCAATCGTATCATTGATTAAAAATGGATAGCGTTCGTATAAATTGATAATCAAAGGTTGACTAATTACGAAAATTTTCTCCACACACACACGGTATATACATTTTCATTCGTGCCATTAGTGAATTTTCCTTTTTCCCCGCAGTCTAATGCCCATTTCCTCAATATTGTCCGAAAACGGCTAATTCACGACGATGAAAAGTGAATCTGTGACCCGCTTTCTTGATTGAGTTTTAATGTATTTCCTACTATCAGTGTGGGCCACTCTTTCGCACACAAAGTGTTAACAAATTTATTTAATTGGTGCGGTATCACTCAAAACAATTTTTAAACAACATTTGCGAAACGCTTCTGATTGACTTTCGCTGTTTGCCGTTATGCAACGCCGATATATACCTATACGCTGCACTTGCATTTTCTAAAAGAAATTATACGTTCTTTTTTAAATCAACGTGATGACGTTTAATTCATTTGTTTTTGAATTCAACCGCTTTAATTTGCAATGCATTCGAACTGCGCGAATCGACGGAGCCCGTAATGGTCGTATAAATTTTACATTAAGGCCGGATTATCGCTTATTTATTATCTGGTCATGGAACGATTCACGCACTGTTTAAAAATATTTATATTAATGAATTAAACGCGTTTCGGCACTGTCAAGCAGTACTAACAATCAAATATACGGCCATTTATTTAATTGACCTGATATTCGGTTGGGTGTTAACAATATAATGTACGGCCATAATTTTATTGACATAAATAAATTATAATATTATACGCGTTCTCAAAATGGTTCCTTTGTCCGTTGATTAATATGTATTGGAGTCATTAACTAATTGTGTTCCACTTTGGAATTTTTTTTAACCACGATTATGCAATAATACTCTTCATTCTTGCGTGTATACCAATTTTAATACATTTTCATTATGTAGATATCTTATCAATGTACATTAAATCTATCCGAGCTATTTGCGGTTTGTTCCACATTTTTTATAATAATTTTTCACGACACCATTATCAAAAATATGCGCAATACTCATGTGTGTCACGATTATTATGTCAGATTTGCCACATTCAACGTAAAAAAAGATGATGCAAAACTGCTCTATTGTGTTTCTAGTACTGATGCATACACTTTTTACAATAATAATTGAATTCGTAGCGGTAATTCAATTGAAACTCGAGATTTGCACGCAATTAATCCAGCGATTGAATAAATTATGACATTATATTGTTGTTGTTATAATGCTGACATTGCGCCGTACGTAACGGTGGCCGTTATCAGTTAACGGTGATTTGATAAGAATGTTGCATAGTTTTAAAATGATTTTATCGATCGATCGTACGATGTAGCAGCCACCGAACGTCCTGCATCCGAACAAATTTGCACGGTTGATGCATAAATTGATTAAAATCCCAGCTAATATCTACGATGGCGTCTGAGTAGAACTAATTTAGTGCAGGGGCATTCAACTCACTGAATATTAAACGTTGAATATATGCACTTCGCGTTATGAATCGCCGAGATTATAGAAATCTTTTTTCGCACAAATTGCTTACATTATCCACGTCTTGGTGGATAATTTTTAATTTTTAATACGCATTCAGATATAAAAAAAATATATATATTTGATGCCGTGCCATGTTTAGAATGTAAATTTATTGTAATATAGCGTGCATTGTCTGTATATCATTATTGATCGTTTATGGATCACATGGTATTGTGTATCTAGTTATTATTCAATAATCTGATGCATTATAATTTTAAATTATATCATATATGTTTTAGAAATGTGGTGTATTTGTTGGACCATGATAACCTAGTGAATTTGATATGTTCGCTAAAATCACCATTTAAAACTATTGTTTTCCATTTATAGTCGATTTCATATATTATTGCAATTATTGGAGTTGTATCACATATTTTTTGAGAAAATCACTTGATTTTAATAATCACAAAGGGATATGTGTACAGCCAACCCTCCTATAGCACCCCCTGCTATAGAGCGGCGTTTGCGTCAGACGCTCCTATTGTGCTTCCTTCTGAGCGCCGTTTTCTTAAAAAAAAACGCTAAAATATTAATTGCCGTGCCAAATCAAGGCCAAAACGCTTTGGTTGACAACAGATTATAACGCGTGCGCGTAACCTCTAATTTTGTATGGGTCCCTATTCATTTTTAAGGCAGGTTTCTACAGAATGATCCCAGTCTCGGCGCTATAGGCGGGTGACTACATTTTATCTGAATTTATATTTAAAAAAAACCGCGTAGATGGAAGGATGCGTGTAAAATTGACTTTGTTATTGAACCGCGACTGGGTTAAGTTAGTAGTCGGATAGGTGTCCGACGAAAACTAAGGGTATGTACGTCTTAGAGACCCATTACCTCTGCATGTTTTATACAAATGTTTATGTAGGTAGTTTAGGGCGTTATTAATTAATTTAATGCCAACAAACCTTCGTTGAATAAATAATTGAAAAATATTCAGTGTCGTGGTTTGACACTGGGTGGAATATTAATGTGAGAGACTTATTGCCCTTGCATCTCTAGAATCTTTGTCGAATCTTTATATGGGTGAATGGCGCTTTGGAATATTTCTGTTATGGCATCCATCCATCTTGGACAAATAATTAAATACATTAAATAATAACTATTTACTAACAATAAAAAACTAGAAACCGTGTAAATCTAGGGAAAACGCACAATTGTAATATAGTGTAAGTGGTACTTGAACTATGCTTGCTATCTGCCAAATACAGCTATTAATAAATTGATGTGAATTGTATTAGAGATCTCCATGAAGATCCGTCTGCTAATTCTGTGGCGCTACGTATGACATGTTCTTCTGCATGGTTGCGAGACATGAATGTTGCTGGTAGTGAACAATAAGCGTCTAAATATGGTGCTGCCGAAGAATGATGAAGATTCCATGGACGGAACGCGTCAAAATAAAAAAGCGTACATGAAGATTGAGTACTTTGGACACATGACCCGTATACCAAAGTATTGCCTTCTGCAGACCATAGAGGAAAAAGTGGAAGGTAAACCGTGGTTGGGAAGAAAGAAGCTGTCGTGGCACTGCAACATTCGCAACTACACCGGGTTGGAAAGTCCAGAATTGTTCCAGCACTCATAGACACATTTATGGAGAAACTACTGGTAGATCGCCTGCATCAGCATAATCTTGACTTTAACACTTTATGAGCCGTTCACGCCTTTTGGCGTGATTTTGTAGCCAAGCGTATGAGCCGTTCACGCCTTTTGGCGTGAGAGAGCTTACGCCAACACTTTTCTGATGACGATGCACAATGTAATTCTACTATTTGACCATAGTTAGCTTGAAGTATTATCACATGAAACCATGCGGCTTATAAAGTGTTAATATCACTGTCGTTGACAGCACTGAATCGAAGTTTAATGGCAGAACGGTATTTTAAACGAATGAGACGCAATGACGCATTCATTTGATTCTCTCATCTCAAGTAATGGGATTAAGAAGGAAGATATATAATTGATAGAATAGAAACTGTATAAGATCGCTATTAGAACTACATTCTGGAAGCAATACGTATATCGTTTAATCTTATTGCAACTTGTGACGAAGAGTAGATTCTTTAACACAGAATAGCCATAATAAGTAATAATTTATTAATTATTTATTAATTTCCTTATTGACCCAATACTCTGCTTTTGTTTGAACGACGAAGGTTAATTAGAATTTTTCAATCGCAACGTGAAAGAACGTAGGGTTATCCACTAGCAGTTTTCAATGATTATAGCACAGAACATTCTATTCATATTAATGAGACGAGCGCTGGGCTTCTTTGATGATTGTATCAATGCAAATTCTTCTGAGTCACGTGCTTCGTACAAGGTGTCCTCGTATTATATTTCCAGTTAGCGCACATAGAATCAAATGCACTTTCTTAACTTGCGTTTGATAATTTGCGGCGAATTTTCGTATCGCATTCGAGGAAATTGTGCCTAATGATGGAAATCGCGATAAAAATTATCTTGCACACTCCATTTCCTTTGGGTTTTCGATTTTCCCATAGGCGCACGGGAGTCTGCTTCGCCTTCCGCCCAACGGCTGGCTGCCCTGATGGCGGTGTTATTGAATCACCGCTGGTAAATTGTCGGTGCTCCTCTTCCTCCTGCGCGGCGGCTCCTCCTCCTCTCCCAGTGGCCCTCTCCTAACCTAGACCTTCCTCTCAGTCGCTCCCTAACTGGAACAGTTACACCATCGGACAAGCAAATTTTCCCACGTCCGCGTCAATTTAAATTTTTAGCAGCATCTGTCACTCGTTGTTATGACGCTGCTCGATAGTTCGCCGTGAAAATCGATCTTTTTGCCATAAATGGATTCGGCGGTGAGTTTTTTCTTCACATTTTTAATACGGCCAATATTTTCTAATTTTTTTCCCGTGAATCATCAAATGAAAACATTCTTCCGAGAATAGTTATTCACATATCTCTTACCGAGAACCTAAAACCCTATATACACCTTATCTATGCATACGATCTGATGGTTGTTAAGTGAAATACATAATACATTAGTTATTTATGTATATATGTAAACCATGTGTTCGAATATTTATCGACAGATTTACACTTATTGATTTCACTTTTATTACCACCAGCATCTTTTCAAAACAACATATGTATGCGTATATACATACAACGATTTTCGGGTATTTTAAGCATTTTCTACACTTAATATTCTTCCCGTTTCATATTGTAAAACCAGTATTACCAAAACATGCATTGTATATGGGTGCTTAGTAATAATAAATGATTTCCATCTGGAAATTCTATGCTTATTTTCGAACGCCACTGGGTAATCCAATCCAGAAGCAAAATTGTAATACCGGGAATACTAATGTATATATCTAATTCTGTTGTTGAAAAAACATCTTGAAAATATTGGCTACGATGTTTCAATATAAGTTCGAAGAAAATATTGACTTTTTGGTTAAATACTCGTGAAGCTTTAATATCGTTTTCGATTAATTACATGATTTGCATTGTGAAACGGCTCTAAAAACCTTTATGTCATTAACCACTTATTTATTGTTCAACAATAGAAGACGAGGATTCTGTGATTCTTTGCATACGTAGTGATAAGAGGGAAAACAAGATTCGGAATGACTGCCATTAAGATAATTGCTTGTCATTGTCTCTTAATGAGTAGTAGAGGTTTGGACTAACAAAATATAATACAGACGAAGTTGCCTTTAAAAAATATGGCGAGAAAGATTGATATTTTAATCAATAAACTTATCCCATTTGTTCAAAAAAATATTGGCAAAAGTTGGAAAGGTTAATGGTGATCAGGAATGTGAAGGGAACGATGAGGGAGATTCCCGGTATGCTGGTCCGACTACAATGAATCAAAAGTAGGATATTGGCTCGAACATCTGTTCAGATCACTGAATCGATGAAGAATTTTGAAAAAATCGAGTCATTCAGAAAAAATCTTCGTCGATTTCCAAATTTACATTTTGAACCTAGCTGTGCCGATGGAGTTATTTGAGACCCCAAGTTTTAGATTTTTCGCGAATAACTCTTTCAATAAAAATCCTACATCACATTCAGTCACAAACTTTTTGTATTTGTCAAATTCCCGTATTGTTACCTCGGGCGTGATGTTTTTTCTCACTCGCACTCGGCACATTAAACGTACTAGTGACACGTGCCGCGAGAACTCGACAGTTGGTAGTCCGTGGCGTGTACTCAGGCTGCGTGTCATTTACACATCATATTGATTAGTTATAAAATCCGAAATTACGACCAAATTATGAACCATTATCTTAAATAACAAATTGTATTCTTAGAATAATCCGTTTTTTTAAATGTCATGATACTAATGACGAATTAATCAATATCTTGAAATGCTTGGGTTCTATAATAGATGGCATTATCGGTTAAAAGCATTTTCTAGGAATCTTATTAAAAATTCTTCATATTCCAGTGATATGAATAAATGATTTTCAATTATTTTTAGCCTCTACTCTGATTAATATTTTTACAGTGAATGATATCAATTACACTCAACCCTTCTATAGCGCTCCCCGCTACGTTGTGTACGACAGTCCCTCCCACAGCGCTTCATATTAGATTACCCTTTTCTATAAAACGCTGAATTTTCAAGGTCACCTTATTTCGTAAATATGTAATACATTTCCCCGCGAAATAAATATCAATTTGGTTGACAACAAAATGTAATAAACGCGGATGAACAAACTAAAAATAATTTACATGATGAATATGGAAAAAAATCGTTGAATTTACAAAATACAATTAAAAAGCCTAACCTCAATTTTTTTATGGATGCATAGGCTTCTATATGGCAGGTTTCTATAGTGTGGTCCCTATCTCGGCGTTATAGGAGGGTTGACTGTAAATAGAAACTGCGTATATCCTCCAAATCAGTATATTCGAATAGACTACAATTTTTACTACTACTTTTTTATTATTAAATCTGGATATTCCACCGACATCCGACGTGTAGTACAATAAGCAGTGGCGAATTGGAGTGGGACATACTTTTATGTAAACACAAGTGCGTCGGGGGTTGACGAGTGGACCGAGAGGCCCGACGACATGAAAGAGACGAGCCACTCGCGCTCTGGCAACACTGTCACGGTTGCCACTCTAAAAAAACAGTTTTCGAACGTTTCCCCTTTCCACGGCGCATATATTTCAACTCAATAACCCCGTCGACACTAATGAGGGGACACATTGCACTGCGAAATTACAGCGTTGGTCAATTCAGTAAAATTTTATAGCGAGATCGATATCCGAATCGAACCAAAGGGATAAGGATGGCGTACGTATTGTTGTCTATATGGTATATTCGCTTAATTGGATATATGTGGCATTCGTTATTAATACTCGAGTTACTGCGGGAAGGTCAATTCGTTGAATGAGAATGTCAAACATGGATTTCACCATTAATTTATTCATTAAGACTGCTGCGTCAATTCGGTAATAGACCCCATGGGATATGTGTCGCATGCGATAACCCATTGGGTTGGGGATTAATCAAGGACAGGGGATATTTTGATTGTAGAT
>JAGXCT010034371.1:0-10957 GCA_022495035.1 Philopotamus ludificatus
TGTATATATTTTTAGATGAAACACATAACGATAGTGCAAAAGATGCGATTAGAGCCAAATGTGATCAGTACTTGGAGAGAGCTGAAGAAATTAAAGAATTCTTGAAGAAAAATCCTAATACAAAGAGCATCAAGGATGGCTCTAATCCGTGTGTATAATTTAATATATAATAAAATCCTTCTAATTCCATATCCATCATCTAAGATTTTTATAACATATTTGATTATTTCACAATAATTAATTTTTTTAATACTTCGATTTAGAGTTGAAGATTTTTTTAATATATTTTATTTATTATTACGTTGTGTTATAATAAATTGAAATTTATACATTATAAATATAATATAATGATAACACATACAGGTTTTTTACGTCAAATGCACCCTTTTGCAAATCAAATTGACCTATTTTCTATTAAAAAGAGGTAGAATAAGGGGAAGATAAAAATCGTCTTAATATATGGATTTATAGAATAATACAATCCACGGTATCTTATTTAATATTATTTTCTAAAAAAATGGAAGAGGTATCAGAAGATCTCTAGTAGAGAAAACGGACGAAATAAGAATATTTTGACTTAAGAGTGTTGAAAATATTTGAAATGATCTTCATGCATGCTCTCCATCTAATATCTGAATTAAAACTGAAGTCAAAATCCACTTGAATGAATATTTCGTTTCGATCAATTTCAACCGGAAAGTTATTTCAAAAAAGCAATTGAAAAACTACAAGGAAAATAAAAACATTGGAAATTATGTTTTAAATAAAAAGTCTGCCTAATATTTATGTTGTAATATTTTTTTAGGAAGAGAATTGTTAGAACCGATAGCACAAATAAAACGGATAATTCAAAGAAAACCGATAGTACAAACAAAGCCGATAATAAAAACAAGCCGGTAGCGCGCATCTTAGAAGGAGCCATAGGTATTTATTTAAATAAATGCTATTATTATTTAGCCTTTCGTTGCATTGGACTGTTTTTTTTATTAATATTTTCAGTCATCAACAAACCGAATGTAAAATGGACGGACGTAGCGGGATTAGAGAGCGCCAAAGAAGCACTGAAAGAGGCTATAATTTTACCTATAAAATTCCCGCAGCTGTTCACCGGTAAACGGATACCGTGGAAAGGCATTCTCCTCTTCGGCGTAAGCTATATACATTCAAAATAAAATAAATAAATCATTTACAAATATTTGATCGTTTTTAGCCGCCGGGGACCGGAAAGTCGTATTTAGCGAAAGCCGTAGCTACGGAAGCCAACAACTCCACATTTTTTTCCATATCTTCGTCCGACTTGGTTTCAAAATGGCTGGGCGAATCTGAAAAATTAATTAAAAATCTGTTTGAATTAGCGCGGGAACAGAAACCGAGCATTATATTTATCGACGAGGTATTGATCAACGATACAAATAGGTTATATCGATGTATTAATATAAATGATCTATTTTTAGGTGGATTCGCTCTGTTCAACTCGTTCGGAAACTGAAAGCGAATCTTCCAGACGAATAAAAACAGAGCTATTAGTTCAAATGCAAGGTTTGTTCTATTATAAATATTTAACTTCATTAATATTAATATTTCAGCGCTCTGTATATATAAATATAATATTGTGCAGCGGTGTATAATATTTAATTACAATTTTAATAATGTGCGCTGGCGTGATTTTGATCGATAGAACGATGTTTTATTAATGTTACTTTTAATTATTGTTTTTTAGGAGTCGGCAATGATAACGATGGAGTATTAGTCCTCGGAGCTACAAACATACCGTGGGTTTTAGATTCGGCCATTAGGTAATTTTTCCAGCGAAATAAATAAATTTAGATATATTTGACATTTAAATTTAATATATTATTTTTTAGGAGAAGACTTGAAAAACGAATTTATATTCCACTGCCCGACGAGAGTGCCAGGAAGGAAATTTTAAAACTGCACCTCGGAAATACCCCACACAAGCTGAGCGCATCGGATGTCCACACGATAGCAAAAAACACGATAAAGTACTGCCGGATTATCCGCGAAAATGTATATTAGGATTTATTATTAAAATTGTAATTGAATTATTTTCTATAGTTTCTCCGGTGCGGATTTGAGCATCGTCGTAAGAGATGCGTTGATGCAACCGATTCGCCGGATCCAAACTGCCACGCATTTTAAAAAAGTGTCCGGACCCAGTTTGAGTAATCGTAAAGTCATAGATCATAGCCTTTTAACTCCGTGTTTGCCGAAAGAACGAGGAGCGATTAAAATGACGTGGGTAGATGTTCCGACCGATAAGTTATTGGAACCGCCAGTGAATATGGTAATAATTTAAATCGTAATTAATGAGATATTTATTTAAAATTTTATTATGATTATTCGTTATTTTTTCAGGACGATTTCAAAAAAACTCTCTCCACATACAAACCGTCCATCGGCGATGACGATCTATTAAAATTAATTAAATTCAAAGACGATTTTGGACAAGACGGTTAATATTTTAGCATTTCGTACTTTTTTACAATGAAAATTATATAATATAACTCGCTAACTCGAAATTCAAGCGATTCGAAATTATTACTCAAAATTTGATGTATTTAGAACTAAAACAAAATTAAATAAAAATTGAAAATCGTGAACAGTTCAAACATAAATGTCTAGGTATATACATTTTTGTATGCCGTGTGTAACAGTCGCATGCTATTTTTTTACATTTGAAAAAGCATAATAAACGAATAGAGAAAATAGGTATTAATATATAGAAATTAATGTAAAGATAAAGTGTTTCATGCAAGTAGGAGCGAATAGTGAAAAAGCAGAGGAAATTCCATAAAGCTGTCTTGATTCGATTGTTTTAAAATGGGAAACAAGGGGTCTGAGTTGAATTATTTTTGTTATCTAATTCTCTTTTTTTTATTGGGAAGTAAAGCTATTTTAGGTAGGGGAGTTCTATGAATGGATTGGGAGTATTATTGGGAGCGAGTTATTTGTCTTGATTTTCATAATTACCGATTACCGAGGTACTGTTTTAGTAGTACGAGAAATCTATCGTGGGATTGGGAGTATTAGAGAGGATACTGTTTCCTTATATTGGCTATAGGAGGACGAAAGAGCGCGTTCGTTACTTGTGTTGATTTTCTTATTTACTGATTCTACATGAGAGATTTTTATCGAAAGTGACCCCGCGGTACTTTGCTTCGAAATTCCATGGAATATGGGTATTTTTAATATTAATTTAGGGGATTGGACATTTTTTTAAAGAGAAAAAAGTTGTATTTTTGAAAGGTTGATTTGAATTAACCATTTGTCATACTTGAAAGTTGTTTCGCAATGTTTTATTTATAAGATTAGAGTCTGTACTGCGGCTGATTATGGCAGTGTCATCGGCGTATATTTTGGAATCGGATTATTGCTCCCGTAGATCGAGAACAAAAGTGGGGCGAGGTTCGATCCTTGAGAGACTCCAGCCACAATCAGATGAATTGGCGAAAAATTAGACTCTAATTTTACTTTGAAGGATCGGTTTTTTAAAATGATTAAATCAATTTTATGTATGGAAGGAGATAGCCAGTTTAAAAATTAGACTGTCGTTCCAGAGCTTGTCAAAGGCACGAGTGATATCTCAAAAAATTGCACCGGAGGAGTTTAAAATTAGAACCTTAGAAGATGGTGACGAGTAGAGTGATCTGGCCTAATGCCGTACTGTTCGTCCGGAAGTACCTTGAGATCTGCAGTTAATTTATCGTTCTATCTGAACGTTCTATATTTACATAATAAAGTTATACTTTCAAATGTTTTTAGGGTCGCAACTTGTTTTATGATAAAAAAACTCTCTAGACTGAGCCTAAAGTTTTCTTGTTAATGATATATTTTGTAAAAATGAATTTCGAGTTAACGCAGTTATAAAGTAATAAAAAGTTTCATTACCGATTCGTTACCACAATCAAACCATTAAATATTGAATCTCATTCTTTTAAATTATTTTTCATTTATTAAGAAATAATCGTATGTGTACTGATATTTATTTAAAAAATATATTTATGTTGACGTTTTCATCTTGAATGAATAATTTTGTTAATTTTTATTTAAACGTGCTTTTCTTGAATGTTTTGCGAAATAAATGTTTCAGAAAATCGCATGATATTTTTAACTTGTTATTTAGCCCTAATGTATATTTACCGACGGCAAGAGGCTTTTGAAATAATTTACATTTATTTCTTATATTATATTGTAACATTTTATTTTGATATGTAAATCATGTTAAACGGTTAATAAATATCTGTGATATGATAATTTGTGATGTTATTAAAAAGCGTACATCGTCCCTATTCTGATTCCAGTTTTGAGATGTATTTTGGCTGTCGATCTGCAGGAATTTTAATTCTTCGTAGATAATTCTATGAATAGTAGTTTTCTATTATTCTTGTCTAATTTTTTTGTCACGTTTCAACATTTTTCTTTTTCTACAGTTGATTTCTTAAGAAAACTTTGCAAATATTTGTTTAAAATTAAGTTTTTAAACCGAGAATCTTGCAAATCTATGCAAAGTCAAGATGCTGAATTTCAGAACGGTCTAAATAAAGCAAGCAGAGCATGACATGCTCAGTTGGACGAGACGAATGCTAAGAAGTGTACGTATGGTAATATTTCTTGAGCTTAAATTAAAGTAACTTATGAGAGGAGAGCATCATCTTTAGTTGAGTGCAAGGCTCTTACAATCAATCACATCACAGCTCAGAACGATTCAAGGCATCTCAACGTTAGTTGGACGACTTTCTAAGAATATCGCTAGTACTTCAAGCTATGAAATACTTTATTAAATTAATATTATACATAATATTCACAACTGAACCGGATTGGAAGCTTCAGAATTGTTCCAACTCGCGCAAAATGAAGAAAAAACAAGGACATGTATATCGCTTACATCTGAAAATCGACAAGGCACTTGAAGATGAAGAAGCGTTCACTTTTATTAAGGGGAGAACCTTATTGCTGGATATGAGAAACTGTAAAAGTAGAGTTAAAAGATTCTGGGCTTGATAAATACCTGTGTTTGAAGAAAATTAGATTATCGCACAAAAAAAATAAGATCTCTCACACCGATACAATGGTCACAACAATAAGCTTTTCTAAAATCATCCCTCGATTTGTGCTTTTTTTACACAATTTTTTAAGGAAAGTATCGACTGTATAAAAAAAAAGTTTTTTTTACGGTTCTATCAATTGTCATTTGATTAAATCATTTGAATCAATTATCAATTGATTCAAATGATTTAATAAACACAATACTCGATTCTTTTTTCATGATCGATATAGTTTTTTCGGAAATTATCGACCGTATAAAAAAAAAGCGGTTTTTTACGCGGTTTTTAAAACCGCGTTATAGAAAACCGCGGAATACATTATTTTTTTCAAATTAACCGGGAGATTTTTTTTTAATTATCCACAGCTTGTTGGGCCAACATGCAATGATTTAAAAAACACAATACTCGATTCTTTTTCACGGTCGATACTTTTCGGGAAAAATCAGTGTAAAAATGTGATTTTCATAAATTAAAAACAAATCTATTTAAAATATTTATTCGCTAAATAATTTAAATAGATTTGCTAATTTTTACACGATTTTTAGGAAAGTATCGACCGTGTAAAAAGTATCGAGTATTGAGTAATCAACCCCTTTTGTGTGCAAAACCCTTTATTTGTGCCTATTTGCGGCTCCTATTCATCCCATATTTTTTTATGAGTTTGTGCAATCTCATTGTTTTATATTTTGTGCAACAACAACAAAAAATATATATATTTATTTTAAAGCCATTTGTCGATTATTATTATAATTTATATTAATTAAAAATTATTATTAAATTTATTTGTTTTATAAATCGTTCGAATAAAAATTCGCGCAACGAATGTACCGTTTAAAAAGCAACCGTCACGATCGGCAACAGGCGTCGCGGCGCGTTCTTGTTGTTTCTGGTGCCGGGCGGGAAGGACGTATCTAAGCTCTCTCGCTCCAGGGTTGGTCCAGCGGTCGACATGGATATCTCGGTAATTGGAGAGGTGGCTCTACGCCAGAGAGACTCCTCAGCCTCCGCCCTCGCGAGGCTCCGCCCTCATCCCTGCGCCCTCGCGTTCTCCTACTCCTCGCTCATTTGCTTGGTTACTTAGAAATGCCTTAATGACTTTTATGGCCAGTGCCTTCACAACCGGCTTCCGAAGCGCTGCGCCCCTTTTTTGGAGAGCATCATCTCGCGATTCTCATTTGGCATTGCCAGTATGTGGCCACTTTTTTTCTTAAAATAGTTTTGTGACATGGCGCCCCCACCCCCGCGTACTTTCCTGTGTGTCCGGCGTATTTTCGTGGGCCCTGCTTAGATACGGCCCTTCGAACCTCCAAAGATGCTCTCTTGTTTTCAGTTGCATATTTTAGGACTCCATAACAGCATCTATTCAGGATATCAGTTTACTAATCAGCATTCAATCGGATTCTTTCAGGAAATCTTGTAGCTGGTCTGCGTAGTCCTCGCCTCTCAAGTCTTCTTCCGTGCTATGTGGTGGTCACTAAATTGTTTTTTTACTTGTCCAATCCGATGGAGCATCATCAACAGTACGAACCTATAAATTACCAACATATTCTCTTCCAAAAAAGAGCTCCGAGGTATAATTGCACTACCTGATAGAATGCTACCAGCCCATTTAGATTCCTGTTGGAAATCTTGCACCTTATGCCTGTTTTCACTATATTGTACCGCCAGAGCTCTTCAGTTATTTTTATCATGATATTTATTAAATGTACTCCTAAGAAATACTCAAATTGTACCGGTTTTTCTTGCACGTGAACCGCAGACCGAACGCGCTCATCTACTGAAACGAAACGTTACCAAAGTAATGATTATATTGTTTCCATAACGTTCCACATATTTTATTCTTATTTTCAATAATCGCAGACTTTAAATGTTTGCGATGCTGATGCAATTTAATTTATTGTTTTACAAATATGAAATATTGAATGTATCGCTTTCGTCGAGATGTCCGTCGAGATGAAAGACAAGCGAACTCGCGTTCTTGATTAAATTTATTAGTGTAAATTTATATAACATAAAAATTAGTAATAATCCTGTCGGATTGCTCTAAGCCATATAAAATGTTTACACGACTCATATTAACTGGCAGCGATTGGAAACGCTCGACAACGTTCTCTTAAAACATTTTATTCTGTACACACTCACGCATCTCATTGCAGATTAATTTGTATTGTGACATATTGTGGAATGTAGGGTAAACTCTTCGCAAAATCCTCATTCCAAGACGGCTTGGGTCTCTGCGGTATAAACACAAAAGTGGAGACGTCATGTCACTTGTGAGACTTAGGTTCCTTTGACCTCGACTATCATTCGAGAATCAAAGCCCTTACTCTCAGCATGTGAGTGTAAATATTTAACCTTTACATCTTGTAATGTGAATTGAAATACGTTTAATTCTATTAGATAATTAAAAAAGTAGATTGTATTTTTGAATTTGTTCATCATTTATTTACACGATGATCTATTGTCTGATCTGTACTAGAAATCTGCCTATAATTATTAAAATCGATTTATCGATCCAATACCATTCAGAGTTGAGTGATGTCACGTGTCGTTATCGGACATGGTCGTTATTGGGCACAATCATGATTCCGTAAATCCTACAGAACTATAAAGAGCCCAAGTCGCTTTCCGTGCTGATTCGGTGATGGATGTGCTACCGCAGGTACCTGTAGCATCCGATTAGATGGTAAATTAAATATAAATCGGCCCTAGCCATATCTGATTATTATTGTTATAATTCGCGCGTTGACAGCTCAGCTTCCGAGCTTATGGCTGATACTTTGACCTGTATTGAAGAACCTAGTTTACCTGTAGGACAACCATCACAATCCTGGCCAATAAGTTGGGTTGGACGCATCTCTGCTGGTGCTTGGGAAGCAGATAGAAGAAGAGTAAGACCGGCAGAGACCGAGATGGCAAAGACCCGCTTAGGCTTAGAACAAACACAATTTAAATAATAATAATAAATAACTAAAATATGTTCATCATTTTTTAATCATAATTTTAAATAATGTAATCTTACTAAATTTCAGAATACTATAGTCACGATGGGTATTGTATCGGTGTTTACGGAGAATGGACAAACAATAAATGATGTAAGTAATATCAATCTGGTTTAAAATATTTTTTATTGTAAATACAGTGGAACCCTGAACTACCGTTCTTATAATCCCAGCAAAACATCTATTAGTAAAATGTTAAAGAATCTCGCAGTCATCGCTCTGTTGTATGCGAGAGGCTCGGTTGATAAAGTCAATCGAGCAAAGTGGCAAAAGTGATGGAATTCGGAAGCGCCAGGAAGAACTGGATATCTATTCTTCTAAATGAATTAGATCTGGCCAAATCGTTTAGTATCTCAATTTTTCATGGTTCACGAAGCCTTCAATGAAGAATCTTGAACTGCGAGAGGATGCTTCCTGCAATAACTGCGAGTGCCCTGACTCTGAATACTTTGGTGGGAGTGTCCGCAGTTTAACTCAGACAGGGAAATGATTATTAGAGCAGTCATGATAGCCTGATTGGCGACTACAACCTTGTGGCTGATCGATATATTAGTAAAATCCTTTTGGTAGGGCAGCGCCCTCTTTAACCTCACTCGCACTTACCGTACATGAGCATCACTGTTAAGTTTTTCTGGCTTCTTTTCACTTAATTTTGATATCCAAATTATTTTGTATCTGATTTTGTTTAAAAAAAAATAGACCTATTGTTGTCGGCGACACTATAATTAGTCTACTTGAGAGCGAATCTTTAGTTAACACAAAGTCACACGACCACGAAGCAGCTCTTGATCGGTGGCAAGAAAGGTGAGATTCTTCACCCAAAGGATGAACAAACTCTCTCTTGTTTCCTGATGATGTCAAAGTCAAGCTAAGTCGTAGCTGGTTCTTCTTAAATATCTCAAGTTAGTCAATTTTATGATAGCAGCAACATGAAATCCATGCTTCAAGAACTTAACTTGGTAACATTGTCATGCTGTTCTTATGGATTCGTTTGTCAGGATTCTGTTTAAGCTCTGTGGTCTTATCCTCACTTGAACGTCATTCATCACGATCTACTCCAATCACGTCCTTTGACAAACGGCATTTCAACGCTTCACCGTATAAATATTTCAAATGCATTACTAAAATTATTAAATATTATTATTCTTGCAGCCTCTCTCGTGTATAGATTTTTTGACCGAAACAAAATGTATCTTACAATTTGGCAATATCAATGATTTCCCTAAATTAATCAACATTAATGGTAAATCATGCGACGTCAATAATGCAAGAACTTCACTGCGGGTATTTTACACGATTATATACATTTTTGAATTTCATGTTTGACACGTTTATATTTGATTCAGGGTAAGACACATGTAACAATTGCATTTGGCAAGAAAATCGTTGACAAAAATGAGCCGATCTCGGAAAAAATTACGGCGTTCATGAGTAAAGTGGGGGCCAAGTTGAATGTGCAGGTACGGCATTACATTTTAACATTATATTATTAACTTATTGTATGTTGTAATTGAATGACGTGTTTCAGAATAAATGTGTAGTCTCGGAAAACAATGATTATTTACAATTTGCCATCGCCGGAACCGATAAGCACATTGAGCAGGTGATACATGCGACCCGCATGATAGCTGATTTCGTTTCTCCTGAAGAAGTAAGTGGTGTTTGGGAATAAATCGTTATGTTTAATTCATAACGTAATTATTGTTACACGATTACTCGTTTAATTTACACGATTGAATAAAAATAAACATCGTCGACGCAACTACGATATCTAATCGGATTGTTTTTTTAATAAAAGATTTAAAAATAAAACGGTAAATATTGATATCCGGTAATTATTTCATTTCACTTTTGCTCGACGTGTGCGTTTATATCAAATCAGCGGAGAGATTTTCATTGTTTTTATGGTAATATTTTTAGTTTTTATTATATCAATGAGTTTTATACCGAATTAACCTTTTTAAAATTATCAAATAGTATACAAATCGTGGAGGAAATGCACGTAAGTATATCGATTTTAAAATTATTAAATGGTTATCCCTTTTTTTTGTACGATGCTTTCTTCTTGATATGCCGTATCTGCATTAAAATATACCCGATCTACTGGATTCTTGTAGTGTTCCTGTATTATTCAATATCTTTTGCGAGATAAAACAATTCTGGAGATGTTTATTTTATTATTTTTTATTTAAATGGCATTCTAACATATTTTATACTAACAACCCCCATGTCTTGTAACCATTATAGAACATAAATAGCACCGCAGAGTTCGGAGACGGATATTCAAACGTAGTCGGAGATATCATAAAATATTTTTCCAAAACAATAATTTATCAATTTAAGGTACAATTGTCTTTGACAATGAACGTGACATCGACATTTCGTAATTTCATTGTTCAAAATGGTGAAGAATTCATAATTAACTTGATGAATACCACAAATTCAAAAATCTACTTCACCCACGAAGAAATCGAATATAATGGAACCATGAGCCAAGAGTTAATATTAGTTGGATTAAATCCATATAATTTGTATACAGCCTATCAGGAATTGATTGTAAGTTATATTATTACTGGGTTTGATATAATATTAATATTCATCTAAAATACCGATGTATTTGTGTGTTTTAGAATTTTTTGCCGGCGTCTTTAGTGTTTGAGATACCCTCTCATATAAGATTCGATTCAGAGGAATTACAATCAGTACAGTCTTGTTTAGATATACAAATTAATTGTTTTGAACAAGATAATGTTAGATATTGCGCGGTCTGGACAAGAGAGGGAACCATCGGTATGAAAAAAATATCTACTGTATATATATATGAAGGATATTCTATTTAACCCTTTCAACGCGGTAAACGAAAAAAAAAAGTTGATTTGAAAAATGCAA
>JAGXCT010034371.1:19750-44686 GCA_022495035.1 Philopotamus ludificatus
GAATATGTAATATATATTTATAATAATAGGTAAAGCGAAAAGAAAAGACCGTTTTCTTCTGGCGCTCTTTGAGATCAGAAGCGCTTGGTTCCCGGCGAGTAAGTAGGTCGAAATTAGTATTGTTTAAAGCTTCTTTTATCCCTTCCCGACTTCAATATTTTTTTTTCATTTTCAAAAAAAATGTCATGGCCAGAGATCCAAGAGATGCAGTTACGGTATGTGTTATTGTTTTTATTTGACAAAGGATTGAAAGGCAAATAAGTCTCTGAAAGCATTTGCTGAAACTTAAGATGATATTTTGAAGATTCGAAAGTGTCGACTATGGTTTAAATCATTTAAAAATGGGGACAAAAATCTAGAAAATAAACCAAAATCAGGAAGGGCACATAAAATCGATGATTAAGTGCTAAAATCACTAATGGAATCCAATCCTCGAAAAACAATTAAATAATTATCTTAAGACATTGGCTGTTCTTGGTCAACTGTAAAAGACCCCCTCAAACTGTTGGGAAAGAAACATAGACAAGAGGTTTTGGTGCCGCATTATCTATCGCAGTCGCCCTTGCATCAACGAGTGACCATTTGTTCTTCTTTGTTAAGCAGGTATGAAACCGATCCATTTCTAAGAAGGATAGTTACTGGAGATGAGAAATGGATCCTTTATAACTCTCCTAATAAAAAAAAGCAATGGCTTTCTCCAGGAGAAGCACCGATTTCAACACCTCGGCCTGGCATGGTATCGATACATGCCTCGATATTGCTCCATCAGATTACCACTTATTTCGAAGTATGGAGCATTCGCTTCAAAACAAAAATTTTATTATAGAAAATCAAGTCTAAAATCACTTAAATGCCCTATTTAAACAACTGGATATCCTGAAGAGGGACATTTGGAGCCGTATTCGACGACGGAGAATGGTGTATCCGAAGCTATACCGACTATAGAAGTCTCAGCTGTTACGGTGGGCCGGTCACGTACCAAGGATGCAGGACACTTAAGGTTAACAAGTCTTCCTGACCCCGGAGAAGAGGAAGAAACCAAGGCTATAGCGATCGGACTGTAGACAGAGGGATGTTGCAACACTGAAGCTTACCTGAAGATGGATCGACGTGGCAGCAGATAAGGATAAAACGTAAATGGGTGTTGGATGAGGGTAGGGATCTATAATGCGACTGTTGCATCTATAATGATGATGAAATACGACAGAGCAGAGATATTTTCGGCAGAGAATCTTCAAATCCGTAGTAAATGTTAAGTAATAGTTGAGAAAAATAAACATAAATAATAATAAACAAAAAAAAAATAGAAATAAACAGCAGTGTGTTGTTATTTTTCCCCGCAAGGGCTTATATCGAATAATACTTATGTTTAGAGTACACAATGAAATCCATTTAAATGGCATATATCATGGCACGATCCCGTCTTGTTATATTATCAGAATATATACGGGATAGAGTCGACGTGTGAAATAGTTTCACAGTGATAAGAGTGTTTAATGTTTAATATGTATGAGTGTTGCTACGACAGTAATAAGGTTATTCTATAAAATACAGTTGAGATCGTTTCACAACGGATATATAAAAAAATAAGTGGTCGTTCTTAACGGAACAACTCCAAATACTTTGGCAAGAGATTCTCAGAGCCGTACTGGGCCGTATCGATATGCAGGGTTTTCTTCAGCTTTGCGACCAAATCCGGAGATGTGCACCACTTCTTCAGAGTCGAATACAGGTCTTCGTCCGTATTGTAGAGACACTGCTTCGGATAGATCTCGGGGTATACCAACTTGTTCGGCAGCAGCGGGAGACATCCGCTACGCACGGCTTCCATACTGAAAAGTTATCGACACATTGTAGAAAAATAATTTTAAAATAAATCAATGGCGGCTGGCTGCGTTCAATCAAAACAAAAATAAAATACGGATATACATGGAATAGAATATATACAATTACGCTGCAAATTCTATCGTCTGAAAATTAATTGCAATTATTATGTGAATGATAATTGTGACTGCCGTTTTGTAAGTAAGCAAAATAATTACATTGCGACTCCGAAAAATTCGTGCTTTGCAGTCGATATAACAATGTCGGAGTCGGATAGGATCTTAAAAAACATTTCCTTGCTCTCGACAAAGCCGAACGAGTTTATCTGATTTTTCAGCTTGTCTCTGGCCTCCAAAAACGGCGCCGGTATGTCGGCGCCGGACTCGCCCAACACGCTCACCTGAAAAATATATCCACATGTCAATCAGATTTTTAGTAACGAACGGGCGGATACGAAACGATACCGACTTTGAATTTAACATCCTCGGTTTGTAGACGGTACAGCGTATTGAAGAACAGTTCGGGATTCTTATCGAACTCCCAACGATGCGGCCACACGAGATGCATAATCTTCCTCGATTCGCTCGAAGTGCTGACTTGCTCCTTCTCAGCGTGGATCGAATCGATTATTGAATAATCGACCGGAAAATACAGCACTTTGCACTTCGGCGATATCATCTCCGGAAATATTTTCATCTTGAAATCGGGCATCAGCTTCAAAAACTTGTTGATGTTATCGAGGAAAGATTTTCTGTTGAACTCGGAATTGAATATCACTTCGTCGGCAGACAAACTAATAATATAAATAATAATTAGAAAAAAATATGCAATGAATTTCGGCTCGTTCGTAATTCATTACTTACCAAGTGGTTATTTGATTGTAGCCGAATTGAAAATCTCGCTCTTTCACGCAACGCACGGGATACACCAATTGATTCTCGTGAAAGTAAACGATCTTCTTCATGTTGATCAATTCGGGACGCAGACCAATCAGCTCGGAGAGACTCAGCACGGAGCTACAAAACACGATGCTATAATCGGCAATGTCCGGGATTTGCTGGGAAATGTACAGGCTGCTGCAACGAGCGCGCCACGGCCACTTCTTGGCCGTCATCGTAACAATCTTGTACGTATCCTCCTCCATTGCTGAAAATATATATTTTATTCGTATTATATAAAAAATCCGCTTCTTGTTTCGGTCTATATAAGAATATTATACCTGATGTTAGCACGTCGATCATTTTCTTATGGGAGCCCCCATAGAAGGGTTCGATTATGAGTGTTTTACCCATTCTGAAATAAAATTGAAAATATTTTAATTAATTCTAAAGAAAGTGGGGCGCTTGTGTGCGCCGCACAATCTGGCCATATGGACGGTGTGACCCTGACCAATTTTGTCTTTGAACCGATATTCTCTTGATCCATTTCATTAAATAATCAAATTTTCAATTTCAGTGTCGAGATAGAATCAGATAAAAATATCCAAGAGTTTCCCCAAAAATTTGGAATGGGGAAATTATTCACCAAATTTAATTTTAATGTAAACGAGACGGGACTTTATTTATTTACGGGACTCCCAAACGAGGGAATATAGATTCTTTGTTGTTACATGGACATGCTTGAAACTCTTAGATGCCAATTACCTCTTAACACTGGATTGCAAAGGGTCAAGGAGCTGAATACCATACAGAAAATTGCACTCGGTAGCGGTTCGAAGATTAAATAAAGCATTTAAACTGAAATATAGTATAGAATTGTTCTGATCATTAAATATATGTCCTGAAAGAAATGGGGAATGACAATGATGACTGACTTTCTACTGCACGTCTCAAAAGGATTTTACGATATTTTAAATAATTCGGTAGAAGAAATGATAGCCTGGAGAAGCTTATCGCGCTCGGAAACGTACAAGGACGTAGGGGAAGGGACGAGGAACGAGGGTGCCGAGTCAAGAAGAATCGAAAAAATGAAGACGACCTCATTTAATTGTTTGCGAATAGGAATAATGAAATGCAGACTGTTAACGCTGAGGATAAACGGATTAGAGGCATTCAAGATGAAAATTTAGTCAGAGCTCATTCAGAACAACAATGACTTCAAGACCCACCGAGACTCTGTAAAAACAGAATTGTCAAGCCAAAATCTAAAGAAGCTCGTATGGTTATGCAGCATCAGCAGCGGGATCATTGGAATCGTTCCGTCTCGTCAAGTACAGCCTTTTCACGAATATAATATCCGATTTAATATTTATTCTCTTAATTTTTGCCACCATATTGGATAGCAATATTTCAATAAGGAAGTTCATACGTGTCTTCGAGATGGTTTTCAGCATAGCAAATATACATACATATACTGAGAGGAGGTACAAATGGAATTATTAGTCTTGTGCGACATGACCTTTTATTTGACCTCTGCCCATAACCCTTCGACCTTGCTTTTAAAATAGTTCACAATATATTTACGCATGAAATGTGGGGGATGATTGATATATGTAATCCTCTTCATAAAAAGACCAAGTATTAAAATAATGGAATCGATCATCGGCGGTTTTAAGTCATGAAAAGATTTTTTTATAAGCAATGGCGGCGAGCTCACTGCACATTTTATACTTCCATATGGTGATGTTCAAACATCATGTCTGAGAGAGAATGTAGTGCGATCGATATGTGATAGGATTTTCCTATGAAAGAATGATTCTTGATTTGGATTGAGTGATTAAGTACCGATGATAAAAAAAAATTAAACCATGAAAGGCCGGTTGGCGATTTATGACGAAAAAGATCGAATATACGTACATGGCTTCGGAAAAACACAGACGGCTTCTGGATATTTGAAAAATTTCAAGCACTCACACAAATGTGCATGCACTATCTAGAGAAAAATAAAAAAAACCTGTTGCAGAAGATCGATACTGCCCCAAGTGTCAACCACCCCGGTCGCAGTGTTGCCAGACTGAAAAATATGCCAGTCACTACATCTATAGAAAACTGCAGGCGACCAAAATTTATCATATAAATGTGTAATAATCACACAGAATAATAAATAAAAACATATAATTATATAATCCATTTGAAATAAAATATATTATACACATACAATATATTTTTGTAAAAGGGGGATTTCATATTTTATAAATGGCATTAAAAATAATTATTTTTACATTTTCACACGATATTATGTAATATTATATATACAGTGAAACCCTGTTCACACCTATTTCCAAGTCCAAATGTAAGAGTGAGTATATGCGAGTTTCTGCGACGATTTTTTAATGATTAATCGAGAATCTGACTATATCAGGAATTACTGAACATCTTTATTGAATTATGGTAATAAAGGGTAAATTTTTCGCCATACAAATTATTGATAAACGGTGATACCAGTATACAAAAAATAAAAAAAACAAAGGCTAAGTATCGATTTTGTTATAACTTTTATGTTCAGTTCGATTTTCGATGGTATCGAAAGTAGGCAAATTAGTTTTTTGTGCACTGGCAACACTGTTTGCCAGATGTTTATTCGATGATTCCCGGCGCTTGTGCGGCGCACACAGGCGCCGGGACGCTAAGAGTGTAAAATATAAAAATATAAAATAATAATTGAATATATGGAAAATTTGGATATCACCAAATCTCAATATTACCAACATTTTCATCTACATTATTATTATTATTTTTTTGATTTATTAAAATAGAAATTTTTTAGTCATCTTCCTTTAAAATTTTAACTAAATCGGCCAATATCAAGATGTACAGGAGCGCCAATTCTTTACATTACTGAGTACAATCTACCCTCCTATAGCGCTGAGCTAGGTACCACAATATAGAATTCCGAATTCAATATTCGTTGTTTTTTAATTGTATTTTGTAACTTAAACCAAATAAATACATCAAACATTTTTTAATTCACATATTTTAAATGATCTTGTTCTATTTTTAGTTTGTTCACGCGTGCGTGTTATATTTTGATGTCAACGAAAGGGAATTGACCTTTATTTCACGCAGCAATGTTTTACATATTCACGAAATATGTAATTTGACCCTGAAAGTTTAGCGTTTTAGCAAAGCACTATAGGAGGGATTGTCGCACAGGCCTCCTTATAAAAGGCAGCACTATAGGAGTGTCGATGCTTCAAAGAAGTCTTTATCAGATACATCATATAATTATGCCAGCGCTTTTTCTGAAAGGCGTTTAGCTCCTTCAGCAATATCGTTTTATCTCCTCGGTGGTGTTTTCATTGTTATTTATTGTCGGGATAAAAAAAAATATATGAGGGGCATATTTGGAGGAATATTACGTAGGCTAATAATACGGAGGCTGTGGTATCATAACGGTGTTAATTTTGGCCAAAAAACAATGATCAGTTTGGTCAGAAAAAAATACTTATACAAATCTCATTAATATCGACAGTATCCGGCGCTTGTGTGCAGAATTGCTATCCCCCTCTACAATGAAAAAAGAATTAGAAAGTTTAATGAATTAATATTTACACCTCTCGACGCACCTAATCTTCGGGCGCCTGTGTGCGCCGCACAATCTCGCCACTTATATTGTTATATATTTGGCCTCGACTGCCATTCGAGAGTCGCTCAGCGATTGAGTGTTTTGTGGCTGGCAAATGATGATGATGCCGATGATATTATTTAGTGTCGATATTAAATTCATTTTAATAAAATAAAATATTATATTAAATTTTTCCCTCTTAATAATAATAAATAAGTGGTCCTTGACCCGAAACGAGTCCCTGCCACCTGAAGGGCATTACGCCATCTTTGCCGGTCTCGGGCCTCCTCCAACCATCGCCCAAGCCCCAACAGAGGCGCGTCCACCCCAACCCTGTCTTTCCACTGAAGTCTTGGCCTCCCAAAGGGGCGGGTTCCCCCAGGCCGAGAGTTCATGATAATATGGAGCAGCCTATCGCTGCCCATTCGGGCTACATGCCCTACCCAGCGTAGGCTCTGCGTGCGAATGTTTGAGGACAATGGTATATCCCCATACATGGCCATGACCTCGTTATTAGAACGCATGTCTCTATATCAGGGACTAGCCTCGTCCGGACGCGGTCCAAAGATCCGACTTAAGACTTTTCTTTCGAATCGATCAAGACGATGCATGTCCCGGCTTGCCAGAGACCATGACCAGCACGCTTAGGTTACCATCGCGCGAATGATAGTTTTATAGATTCTTAATTTATTATGCACAGCTTCGCATTTTGGGCAGAGATATCTGTACTTTCAGAATTGTCCTCGGTGGTTGTGGTGCCTAGGTATTTTAATGATTTAACGCACTCAATAGACCCGGACCCCACATACACCGAGGTCCTCTCTTCGCCCGATCGCGAAACCATCATATATTTGGTATTGGACCAATTCACCTCTAGACCCAGGTTGAAAGCCGTTGCCGTGAAAGCACCGAGCGCTCAAAATCCTCATCTCTAGTGCGACCGACAATATCAACATCGTCAGCGTAAGCCAGAAGTACCGCATCCCTCCAAGGATCGACGTGTCGGTCCCGATGTGCCTCTCTCATGGCAGCCTCCAAGGCAAAATGAAATAATATTGGGGATATAGCATCCCCTTGGCGCCTAGAATTTTCCGGCGCCTGTGTGCGCCGCACTGCCTTGCTATATTGGGAGTTTGAGTAAAAATTTTTTTTCAGCTGATATAGCAAGGCTTGCTTGTGTGTGTGTGTATTGACAGAACGCCATTGCCAAAACTGGTTTGCAAAATTTCGATTGGGAAATTATGATATTTAAGATGCACTACGTCCTAGAAGGCCAGTTGAAGCTGATGAAGACACAATAAAGGCATTAATTGATGCAAACCGGCGAATAACAACGCTGAGAAATTAAATTGATCGAATTCAACCGTTCATGATCATTTGAAACGCCTAGGTTTAATCTCAAAGCTTGACATATAGGTTCCTCATGTCCTTACTGAAAGAAATTTGTGATTTGCTTCTCAAATGTCAAGAGAATGATCCAATTTTTAAGCACATCATTACTGAGGACGAGAAATGAATTGTCTAAAACAATAAACGCAAGAGATCGTGGAGTAAAAAAGATGAACCGACTCAAAGCACTTCGAAAGCCGATATTCATCAAAAAGAGGTGATGCTATCTGTTTAGTGGGACTTCAAAGGAATCGTTTTTCTTGAGCTTCTATCGGACAACACAAAGATCAATTCTGAGGTGTACTGTCATCAGCTGGACAAATTTAATGATTCACTTAAACAGAAAAGGTCAGAATTGATCAATAGAAAAGGTGTAGTGTTCCACCAAGATAATGCAAGCACTCATGCAAGTTTGTTACCTCGCCAAAAGCTTTTACAGCTTGGATGGGATATGCTACCACACTAACCATATTCTCCAGATCTGTCACCTTCTGATTATTATTTGTTTCGGTCTCTACAAACATTTTTAGATGGTAAAATCTTTACTTCAAATGAGGAGGTCAAAAATCACTAGGATCAGTTTTTTGCCAGCAAAGAACAAAAATGTTATGAGCGTGGAATCATGCTACTGCCAGAAAAATGGCAAAAGGTATTGGACCAGAATGGACAATATTTATTCACTATAAGAAAATTGTTTTTTTATTTTCATAAAAAAAACGAAATTATTTTCCGAACAACCTGATACATAAATAATTCTTATACTATGTTAGATAACATATATTGACCTACTTTGAGCGATCTTTGTGTGCATTCAATCTAATTATGTTTAAGAAAATTCAATGCAGAGTTAAAGCTACATAATTTTTTTGTTTAGGAATTATTATAGATATTTATTATAGATTCAATATAATCACGAGAGTTGTTATTGGTTTGACAATCGTGTCTGAATAATATTATTCTCAATTATATACAAAAAGATATTATAAATATTTTTTTTATTAGAAATTCATAATATTCAATAAGAATACATCTCTTCGATATAAATAAACAATAAGTGTTATGGGCAAAAATTGAAATAAATATTAATTGATATATTTAATTTATATATAGACGCAAAAAAGTGCTTCTCTGATTGTCAAAGGTTAAGTATATTAACAACGCCATCCACAATGTATCTCAGCGATGTCCTAGAGGTTTTCCCCCGACAAAATCCTGAAATAGATCCACATCATCCTTCGTTATCAGTAATGCATTACAACAATGTGAAGATTCAAACGTCCTGCGCGCTTGATTGGCGCATGCGCAAACCAATTTAAAACGCATTGTTATCATTACGCTATTTAAATCAAGTTTTTACAACAATTGTCCGATTCTCTAACCTTGATGCTTTTTTTATTATATACATATACATATAACAAATTGCATCATTCCAATGATGCAATAATAAAAATGTATTTCAAGTGCTAATCAGCTGCACAATTTTTTTTTTGTTTAAATATATCTGAAACACAATAGATTTACAATCTGACACAGGGATATATCAATCGTTACCAATCGTTCAGGAAATTATGGTGTGCACAGCTTGTTGTTGCTACGCTTTATTTAATGAAAAACCCAATTTCATTTTATTGAATGATTGCTCGACGAGTGAACACGTTTGATTGATCAAATGATCTGATTTCTTGTCTTGATTGGCGGGATCCAATTTATAAATTTGCGAATCCAGTGTGGGGATGGATCAAAAATCAAAGAATCAATCCAGAACATGGTTATGGTGACTAGGATATTCCTAGGATTGAACTCGAGTTGGGGGAGACTCGTATGTCTTCATTATGAAGATGTATATCAGAATCAATAATCTTTTTATTAGTTACATTTTTTTATGCCCATATAGAAGAGATCAATCGGCTTATCAAAGAAAAAATCTTATCCGTCAATGGTATTTTTCAAGCTGGAGGATGCGGAGGTCTTTCCCAAGAGAGCTCCATACACTTAAAGGATCTTGTGACTTTCTGCGGCTAGGAAGAGGAAAAAATCAATAAAGAAGAACTCGTATTCGATCTGTTTTATTCACAGCAAAGGATCGAATGGACAACATACTGTGCTGATCCCAGAAAATGGGATTGGAGAAATTGGAAGAATGAAGAGAATGTCGTTCAATTCTCTGGATGGAATAAAGTGTTCTAATCAAGGGGGTCTTTTTTTTGAGGACGGCGCTGTCGTGTTGCTGGATTATTTTATAGTTTTTCACTACGGTTATAGTTTTTCACTCGGATGATTTGGTTAATCACAATACAACTACAGGCGGACCTCGACTTTCGCACATGATTGGCTCCTGAAAATGTGTGCGAAAGTTAAATGTTCGAAAGTAGAGGGATTGTACCAAAAATTGTACTTAACTACGTGCATATACTAATATGTACTAACTAAGTACATATTAGTATATGCACAAAATATATTCACACAAAATATATTCTCTTAATAAACTTGTCAAGGGTTAGTTGTATTTTACTACTTTTTTCTGTTCTTCATATAGAGTTCTGTAACATGCAGTACTATTATGGATCGCACTTGAAAACCAGCCGTTACTTCCACGAAACACTGTGTTAAAATCTTCGTTTAGTCTAGCCTTCCATTCTTTATGCAAACTAAGAGCCTTAGCTTGAATCATTGAAGTACTCAGAGGGATGTTTTCTTGATTTTGATTACTCATCCAATAACACAAAGATTTCTTCATTTCATCCATCACTATGCTGTGCCTTTTGGAAACAATTTTTGAAAAAAAAAACGATTTTAAAAAAATGTGCGAAAGTCGAATGTGCGAAAGCTGAGGTCCGCCCGTATACTGTGACTGTTTGGCCATATTTCACTATCATCTTAGGGGCTACAGCCCTATTGTAGAGTCTTGGTCTCATCTAACATCCTTCTTCATTTTATCACGTCACGCTGTACGCAGTCTGACTACCTCCACCTCGGTGTTCCTTTCCTCCAGGGACAGGAAGGCTTGTTAATCATAAGCCTTTTCGATTCTGACAACAACTGTGACCGGAATATTCTTGACTAGTTGATACAGCTTCTCGTTGGTTAAGGTACGCCATTTTCTCTCATCGAATACGGTTCTATCTATTCTCCTCTCCGAGATATTAAGTTGAATTCCAATATCTTGCTCTATTAGAACTCAGAATTCAGACCTGATGAGGGTCATGTAGAGCGTGGTTTCAATCTTTTTTAAAGAAATCTCGACCGTATATACTGTTGAATCCAAAGGTTTACCAGCATGCTTCTTCTTCGCACTTCCAAATTGGTTTTATTATTTTTTGTAATAACTGAGCCGAGATATGTGAACTCCTGGATGGCCTTGGGATCTGTATTCTTCGACATTCAAGGGTTCAAGAATTCTTCCTTGGTATTTGAATCGCTAGGTCTCTCAAATTAGTCAGAGAACTTAAATTGAACACTCAATTTGCATCTAACCTTCGACATTGCAAGGGTTTCCTATATCTCAACAATTTAAAATAAATTATTCCTTTTCCATTCTATTTTGTCTAAGCATTAACCTTTAATTTTTCTTCGTAACGTTCGAGTAAATAACCCACTTCTTATCACCAGTAATTAAATATTAAAGAAACCACAGTATTACTATCTTGCAATAATCTGCATATGTTTAGATGTTCTGAATATGTTGCGGTCGTAGAAATTATGCAGCATCCGATCACCCTGCCTTTGAATTTTTTAGACATTTTTAAGTAGTATACCAGGAAACGCCGATTTTATTAAAAATGGAAATACTTCTATCTCCGTTTTTAAAGCCACTACTTCATTCACTTGAATACGCTGTCCTCGTCTAGGCTCATTTTAAAAAATCAATGTTTCCAGAATTATTTTTTTAAACCAACATTGGCATTTCCTGACATCCAATATGTCACCAGAAATAGCGCAAATGTTTCTAGACTTAGGAAAAGCTGATCTCATTAGATAAATCGTCGTTAGTTATCGTTGGAAATGCTTTTCAGTTTTCAAAAAAATGTCAACATGCGTTTTTCCCGGATGACTCGAAAATGCAACATTAATTCTCCCTAATATTTATTTGTCAGTAGCACACAGATCGTAGGTTAATAATAAATATTTAATATTTTTACTACTCTCGGCGCCTCTAATCTTTCGGCGCCTGTGCGTCACACAATCTGGCCATATGGACGGCGCGCCCCTGAATGAAATCGTGGCTTGTATAATTGAGAACCATTGTTTATTGGTCCAAAGTAGCTCAGACTCTTGTCGATACTGTTTCTTAAGTCTTGATGTATAAGACTAAACCATAAAAAAAATATTTTTAGAATAAAATTCGAATATTTGAATATTAAAATATTTATATATTCAAAATAAATGACGAAAAGTGTTGATGCATTGTCAATTGTTTAATGTTTTGGTCGATCTTTTGGTTTTGTTAGTCAATATGCGACTAATGACGCCAATTGGCTCGACGACCGGGCGATAACGTGTTAAATTAAAACATAAATACAAAAATAACTGTATTTGATAAGCAGGAATAATCAAAACTTGCTGATCTAAGAATATCGGAGTTATACTATATATACATATTTTAATTGTTGAAACAGCTTACATTGCAGTCTTAAATAAATCATTCGCAAGGAAGATAAGATAAGAATGTTATTATTTTAACATTTTTAGTTAAAACTAAGCCGATTAAAAGTTTCTACGGATAATAATAACAAACAGAACAATTGAGAGAAAAAAATTAAATTGTGTATTCTTCATTTTGAATAATTTTCAAGATGTGTACAATTTTATTAATACAGAATATGATGAAATATTAAAATTCTAATCAAATTTTGCAATAAAAGCCGTTTTAATATTGATAATATATTTGCGTATTATATAAATATGATGTATTAAATATGTCAATTACATCATATGTCATAATCAATCAATTAATTATACGTGTGTACTGAGTATGATAGAATATTTGATTTATTTGTAATTTTGCGTCGTGTTCAAATGTAATTGTCACATTTTTTTTATTGTTGTTGTGTTGGTACACTAGTACCTGACGTATCTTGACATTGGTAGCCATATTGGATGCTTACTTTGTTGAGGTCTGACGTTAAAGGTTGAGCATGTTTTTGAACGCTCTGTCATTTTTTTCATGAAAATATGGATAATGTGGAAAAAAAAATCACCAAAAATAAAAGCGTTATGTTATTTTATTTTTCATAAAGACAATGGGTGATTGGCATTACAGAATAATCGGTCGCCAATCACGCATAAAAACATAATAAGAACGTGGAAAAAATAACATATATAACAATAAAGAAAGAAAGAATATAATATATAAAATATCAACGAAACGGCGATATTTTATATCATATCTCTGGTTGAGCAGAGTAATAGCTCTGGTTACCGGAGAGTTTCTGAGAGCACCTGTTTTCATATTTGGCGGAAGAAAAAGCACTAGCGAAAGAGCTCGATGCCCATAAGGGCAACTCGCACAGTATAAGGGGGTTATGTATTACGCCAACCAACAGCTTGTAGAACTGCTTTGCAAAGTAAATCGACCTTCTTTTCTCGAGGGTTACATACCCCAGGCAGCCCTGTACCCTGCGCTGGAGTATAAACTTGGGTAGAACCCAAACTCCCTTATGTAGAGATACCTAAGAAATTCTTCTGTATCTTTTCTAATCTGAGGGTATTCGGGGCGTAATAAGGCGCCCATATAAAGGAAACTGATTCAAGCAAGCCACGAACCAATGTATCGTATAGCTCTCGTATGACTAAGGTGCTACATATGTGATGAGAATTTCTTAAGACGAAGCCCAACATTCTTGATGATCTCATACACACGTCCGATACACGTAAACTAAATTTTAACTTAGAATCAAACAAAATACCCAGATCTTTAACAGGCGATTGCTTAGGAAGAGTTACGTTCCCAAGTCTGCAATTTAAGATGATGGGCTCCCTTGATCTAGAATACGCCATTGTTTTGACACTTTCCAATACTTAATGGAAGACGGCCATATTGACTAATCCTGCAAAAAGAATCAATGTCCAGCTGCAAATGTAAGCGGCATCTTCCACTGAAGTTAATAGATCGAAATATTTTTAAATCGTCTGCGAAAAGTGAAAATTTACATCGAAGAACCCGATGAATATCATTTGTAAATAAAATAAATAATAAAGGTCATAAATTTGACCCCTACGAAATACTGGAAGGTGTATTGTAATCATACGACGTTTTGGGAGTCGTATGGCACATATTGTTTCCTCTCTGTAAGGTAACTCGAGATTTCTGTATTCGTTATGGCCTCTTGGGACATCTTACTATACGCGAAGATAAAAAAATAATAAAATCTCGACGTTTTTCCAATAACGTTGATTGCTGACGAAATAGAAAGAATCGCTGAAGTTGCTAAATGTCATATTGAAAATTGCGTTTCAGAAGTACTTTGTAGGAATCAATATTTATCGATAAATATTTTTTTTGGTTGTGAAAAATAGATTCTCGAGGGTGATCCATTTTTTTTATCACATAAACTAGTATATCCCGTCCCAGTTAATTTTATATATCCAGTCCCGTTTAATTTTAGTACGTCAGTAATATTTAAAATTTCAATAAATTTGAATCAAAGTAGCTTTTTCCCTCCAAACTGTATTAGTAAACCACATTAATACCCCCGATAACGCGAAAGTTTGAACCGCGTTATTGGAACAACGCGTTATCGGGATAATGAAGCACATACAAAATTTAGGGTTACGGTATTGCAAAATACAAATCCGCCAGAATCCAAGAACATTTCCAAAAAAATTATGAATCTGATGAATGAAATATCTGATGCCATGCATGCGATCGCCGATACGCACATGCGTTCCGCGTCATTATTCACTCAGGCGTGAATGATGAGAATGTATTGATAATTCCTACCACAAGGAGGACATGGATAAGGCGATGAGATCAATACATAGCAAATCCAGCCAAATGGTATGCAGTAAAGTGCCGCATGGTCGAGCTTATGAGGAATAGAAATGCGCCTCATGCTATTAGGGTGACTGCCAAGGATTTTATTTTGAAATTCGCGTTATCGGAACACGCGCTATTGGGGATATTACTGTATAACTATTGGACTTAGGAAGAGTCCGTGCTTTTAGGCATTATTATTAATGATCTTAAAAAATGTTCATATTATTAATGATCGGACGTTACCGTGTAACAGGATAACGCCCTTCCGATTGACGAATGCAGGATGCTTTTCCAGTAGTTTTTCATGAAATCTTTGCAGCTGCAGTAATCGTTTCATTGCGCTTCAGCAGTTCGTAGTGGATTATTCCTCGACGATCCCACAATACACATAATAAAGTTTTCTTGCCATGAGTATTGGCTTTAGAGTCCGGTAGGGATGGTTGATCCTCATCCAACCACTGTCTTTTGCGGACAATATTTTCATGGGTGATCCATTTTTCATTTTCTGTTATTGTCTTATCCAAAAAAAGCTCGATTTTATTCCGCGAGAGGAGACTTGTGGCAATAGACATTCGGTCACTGAGCTTATGTGGTACCCAAATTTTCCAGGTGGCAATAACCCGTAGTTTGTGATGTATTGAGTCTCTCTGTCGTCTCCCTTGTCGTTTCACGTAGATTTTGTTCCAATATCGCATTAAAAATGGCGCCAACAAAGTCGGAAGGGCGAGCCGTAATTGGTTCATCTTTAAAAAAATCATCTCCACATCTGCACTTTTTGATTCTCCATTTTAAGAGTTCGAAATAACACCAATGTAACGTCCACCACAATAAATAGTTGTCGAATGACTGACAGGCCACTTATCTATCTAATGAAAACAAAAACCCCCTTGTCAGGTGACTCACTGCGAGTAAATCCAAACAATCACAACTTTCTACCGCAATCGGAAGTTATTTATGACTCAAACTAATATTTATGTGACCTTCTAACCCTGAGGCGGAACTTTGCTAACTGGAGGACACCACGCAATCTACAGCAGAGACAGGTCCGTCTCAATCCTGATGTCAGGACTGGGACAGTCGTCCTCCAGATTATCCTGGCTCTTCGAATACGGATCAGGTCGCCAGCCATAAACCCAGGAGTCGATCTATGAACGCGCGGATTGTAACAATAACAATCAGACGAGGCTACAGCCGATTCGTATTTAATACATGGTCTGACGTCACCGAATTGGCCTGGATAGCGGCCTGGCTCCTCATAGCTCCGTAGAATGTACGTAACCATGAAACACGCGATGATTCATGATGTGCTTCATAATTATGGTCGATATTTCTTAACTAATCAATATGACGCGTAAATGACAACGTTCTTGGCGATGTCTCGCTGCAGACTGAGCTCTCGCAACACGTCACTCGCACATTACACTTGCACGCGGCACATCGTGCCGGATGCGAGCGGGAAAAATACATCGCGCGCGTGGCAACAGCAGCGAATATTGTTGTTGTTATTTTTTTTCGCAAATGCAGACAATTAAGGACAATGATTATTTATAATATTGACAAGAGTTATTGTAGAAAAATCAAAAACGTGTCACATTTTTGTATGTGAACTCTGTTGTTCAATCAAATCGCATATGAAATGAATAGACCCAAACATTTCAAGTCAAGATATTGATTAGACAATACGCGTAAGCGATTGAGGCACGTCGCATGTGGTTTCACCACTTGCACATGCACGATGTTTTTTCTCGCTCGCACTGGCACATGCGCGATGTTTTGTTCTCGCTCATATCCCGTACGAAGCGATAAAAAACATTGCACCCGTACTAATGAAGCGCATATTGTTACTTTCACAATTGCGATAATAAATATCAATGATTATTTATATTTATTCTTAGAATCTAAAACTTGGGGTCCCTAATATACCCCATCGGCACGTCTAGGTTAATGAATTAATTTCATGCACGGATATGTATCGTACTTTCAAAGTGCGCGATGTTTCAAGGATTTCGATTAACTAGCGTATAAATCGAGGGATTTGAACTCGACCTTGACTTCAAATGAATGAATATTATTGCGATAAAAAGATAAAAACATTAAAATTCATAATATTATGGTGACATTGTAATACATTTTTTTTTTAGGAGAAAGATCTTCAACTATCATATCATCTGAATCATTGTATTACGCATTTATAATCAGTCAAGGAAATTTCTTTTATAAAAAAATGACACGCTAAATTGATAACGCAAAAAACCCTAATTTTTTTGCGGTATTACAATAGGATTTCCATTTCCATTAATAATAGTGACTCATTTTTAATGCGTTTATTACCTCAGCAATGTAATCATAATAAATATATTCAGTTATTTAAATAATAAAAAAAACATTTGTATTTATTTTGTTATCTTACATTTTTTTTTCTGTTAAATCTGTTTTTATCTAATTAAATATTTAACTCGATTAGAGATGCAATTTATTACACATTAATATTATGAAGCATCTCTTATTAATGACATGAATTATCGTGACTTTAAAGATTTTATAAATATTTCATAATCTTTGATATGGATTTATTAATATGATTGAAAATATTAATTGTGTAAATGGCGTATGCGATTTGTATAAATTAGCCCACTAAATTAAATCCTTTACCAGTCCACATCTGAAACTGCTACGATCACTTCGTTGCACCGAAGGAAAACTGAGTTCTTTAAATACGTGTATTTAAACATAAAGTAATTAATAAATCAATCTTTCTTGGCTCTCGATGGGGTGGGGTAGCCGAGGAGTGGCGCAGTGGAGGCAGGTAATTTTAAACGTGTTGTAAAAGCTGAGAGTCCTTTTTTAAATACCTGTTAACTGGACACTGAGGTCAGTAAAATAAAAAAACGTATATTAAATCAACCACATCGTAGGTTTAATCAGTCGGTAGTGAATATCAGCGGTTTAGCTTAACAGCTGATTCTCAAAACCGACTGATTGAAATAAAATAATGAGAATAAATTCGTCAATAGAATTTATGGAAATTTTTTTGTGCCAGTGCTTTTTCCGATTTTTAAAGTACTCTTGGAATGTAATTTTTATATTATTTTCATCTCCGGGAATATGAAAAACCGCTCATAGCGTTCAGAGGCGCGCCGTCCATATGGCAAAATTGTGCGGCGCACACAGGCGCCAGGGCGCCAAGAGGGAACAATTTTAAAATATAATAATTTAATAAAATGTATTACATTTCTTAAAATCGGTATTTAATAATTGAGTCCTGGCTCCATTTTGGGAAAAAAATACACATTTTGCCATTTATTTAATATACTTTTTATTGCGACAAATGGATTGAAATTCTTCTCATTTTCTTCGAAATTAATACGTAAAGGTTTTCCTTTATTTTTTGTAAATTTGTAAAAGTATTAAAATTTCTCAAATCAAATTTATGTCCTGTAAAAATGAATAAAATATATTATTCCTTTAACCGATATAGTCATCCCGGTGTGACAACAAAATATTTGAACCCAAATGTGTTCATTCCATTCATGGGAATATATAGAAACCATAAGTTTCATTAGTTTTTCTAGAACTCGGGATTCGATTAATTTTTGTCAATCAAAAAATTCGCATTAACCGCTATCGTCAATCATCAAATTAATTTTGTTGAACACATCATTTTTAAAGCAATTTTAAAGATAACTAACGTTAATCAAGTCAAGCGATTTTATAATTACATCTAAATATTTCCATATTTAGATATAAAAATTGTCACAGTAAAACCTTTTATATATTCGCAGGACCATACTATAGTCTCAGCTATTTTTTTAAAGCTAGATTTAAATCTAAAGAACATTTAGATATTTTTAATTCAATATTCTTTAATTTAATGTATGATTATTTTACATAAAACATAACAAGTTCCATAAAAAATATGAGCTTTTCAATAATAACCATCTTCGTAGTTTCAAATTGCTTTGGTTGTTCATTTAATTCCTGTTCTTCTGAAGAATATCTTCTATTCTGTCGCTCTCAAGTTCAATCAATGCCTCACTGCACATTTCGGTTGAGTTGCTGTTAATTGAATCCACAATATCCTCTTCATCTAGATTTAAATTTAATTTTTTGATCATTTCGACAATGTCATTAACACTACCTTCTAACCACTAACTAACACTTCTTCAGTTTGTTCACTATTATCATCAGTTGCGCGCCCACAGTATTTGGCGCCTGTGTGCAGAACTTCAATAATCGCCCCTGTACGGCTGGTGTGCTTATAACAACCAACTACATGCAATGCTTATTTTATACTTTTAATTGTTGCCCTCTTGGCGCCCCTAATTATCGGGCGCCTGTGTGCGCCACACAGTCTGGCCATATGGACGGCGCGTTCCTTGTAAAATTCCTTGTCAACCAAAGAGCATTGACCTTTATTTCGCTCGGCACTATATTATAGATTTACGAAATATCTATATTGACCTTAAAAATATTCGAATATTTTAGAAAAAAGCGATTAACAGGAAACGTTATAGGAGGGCTGACTGTATTGCACATTGATCCATTGATTGAATAATAGAGACTGTATTCGGAGGAATGAATACTTTTTTATATTTTCATAATAGTCACTACCAATTAAAACTTGACAAAAGCAGTCTTCAAAAATTTTTTGATTCATCCATGCTCTTCGGTTAGATTTCCAAATTATTTAATGTTTTAGAAACATTTTTTAATGCTCTAATTTATTCCGAGTAAAAGTTTAATACATTTTTATTTTGTGCCCTCTTGGCGCCCCTAATTTTCCGGCGCCCATGTGCGCCGCACAATCTGGCCATATGGACGGCGCGCCTCCGCATATGGCTTATTGGAATTTGTTGTTGATGAATATCTTATATCCATGTGACCACTACAATTTGCACACTCGAGGGCGAATCCTTGGCAAACCTAAAGTCACGCGTCCGCAAATCGGCTCTCAATCAGTGGCAGGAGAGGTGTGATTCCTCCCATAAAGGGCGGACTATATATCTCTTCTTTCTTGATATCAGAGCCTTTTGGGTCAGTCGATTCCTGACTGGCCACCGTAATTTCAAGGCTAATTAATTAAAGCAATGTAATTTGCTATAGGGTCTTTACTTGCTTTATATCGACTTTCGGAAAGTTGTGCAATGCTAGTTTGTCTCTTCCTTCTTACTCATCTTAAGCAATTTTAATTTAATTTTTAAAATCTGCTTAAAAGGGATGGAGCTGTGTCGGGCCAGTCTGGCACAGCTTCATCTTAGTAACAAAAGTATATTGTTATATATAATTAAATGTCGATTTTAAGAAATGCTGTAATTTTTCTGCGCTTGTGTGCGCCACACAATTTCGCCATATGGCCGCCCGTGTATATGTAATGGAATTTGTTCCACATTTTTGTAATTATAGTAGACTACTACGGTACTGATATTTTCACATACTTCATGATTCTTCGTTCAACACGATTTGAGGTTATATTTTCTATATTTAAATAAGAGAGTTGTCGCTACGTACTGAATTATTGTACAATATTTCGTGCTAAAACTTGTAGATGTTGCGTCATAATTATAAAAAAAATATATCGTACGTTTAGCACAGGCTGCGACGGCCCTTATCAAAATATTTATATCATACGGCGTAGAGTAATAAATAAAGTGGTAGCCGACTGATAACTGACTATATAAGGTGGAGCAATAGACCGCGGCGTGTCATAGTACAAGTAGTCTACCCGAGTACACTGACGAGCGAACGAAGTGACCTCTGTCAACAAGTTATAGAAGAGATGATGCTCTCCCAGAAGATGATACCGAACGGGAACCCAACGCCGGAAATCTTCCAGAACTCGCCGCCGGACAAGGTAATCCCGTTGCGAAACTCTGCAAAAGTGTTATTGGTTTACGTTGTCGTCGGTATTTACATAAATATTTCATCAATCAACTTTCACAATGTGGCCCTTCGCTTGTTAGGTCGTTGTGTAATTTTACGATCTGTCTGTTCTGATTACAGCCAAAACTAATGGACGGCGGCAACTACATAAAGGAGGGCAGGGACTCCTCGAAGAATATCAGCATAATCTTCTCGCCGAAAGCTCAAGACGAAGCCGGTTGCTTGGCCACGATGCTCAAGATCTTCTCGAACAACGGCGTCAATCTGAGCCACATCGAGTCCAGGTCCTCGACTCGCCAGAAGGGCTACGAATTCATCGTTGAGATATCCCATGGAGTGGGAGACATCACGTGCGCCGCCGAAGAACTCAAGGAGGTCAGCAGCTACTTCAGCATCATCTCCAGGAACTTTGCCGACAACAAAGGTAAGAAACAACGCGCAGTGAATGCAGCGGAAAATTAAATCGTTATTTTTATCACGCTCTCATAATTTACATATAAAAATAATTGACGTAAAGAGACAGTGTCAGATAAAATTCTTGTACATTTTTTTTTACTTAAAATTAGATAACAACCGACTTAGGGCATGTGATAAATTGGGGCATAGACACATATTAATATGTACATATATATATATATATCCTAAAAATTATGCGCAGTAAATTGTGCAGCGCATTTATTATGATAATCAGATTATTTAACTACTGTAATTGATTAGTAGATGAATTTTTGGTCAGAGTGGGGGGACGAAATCGGATTAAAGATCACAGCGACGTTTCAGTTAGCCAATTGGAAAACGGACAGGTAAATATAATAATTTTTCTTTACTGAGATACCTCTAAAAAAATCCAGGCGCCTGGATCTAATTTTAGAACCTCACTCTGATCTTGGATTAAAAATTATAACATCCATGCAACTGATCAAATACTCTGGTTACATTGATCTCTCGTTCTTAGTTATATTATATTATATAATGTTAAGTAATCCGGCATTCGTAGTACCCCGATCCGGCGCCTGTGTGCAGAACACACGCGCCTCGAATAATAACTCTTTTAATATAAATCGTACATGTCACAAACTTTTTGTATTCGTCTAATAATGTCTAAAGAATATATATTATAAATAATCATTGTCGACTTTACCACGCGCGCGTAGGTTTTTCTCGCTCGCATCCGGTACTATTTGCCGAGTGTGAGTGAAACGTATACGATCTTATTGATTAGTTAAAAAATCCAAAATATCAACCAAATTAATTTCATCGTGTTGTGTGCCTGAAAAGTCAAACTACGGACAATCCCTCAGATATTCTATATATTATTTAATGTCGATTTTAGGAGACGTTATTCATTTTATTATTATTTTATAATTTGGAATTTTTCCCTCTCGGCGGCCCTTCTCGCGCCTGTGTGCACCGCACAATCTGGCCATATGGACGGCGCGCCTCTGGTTTCCCTCGAAGATTTTATTGATAACTTTTTCCAATATTTGACATGAAATTCTGCGACTAAAACTCGGCATTGCACATTTTATAAATAATTTATGCCCTAGGCTTCTTTTTTCTTCCTGAATTTATAGTATTTTTGTCCCTTGAAAAACGACCAATCGAGCTTCCATGATATTCTGATCTGGGAAAAGTGTTAGGGAAAAGAGAAAGTCCTTTTTTATTCTCAGAATCATACACATGACTCATATTAATACTCTTGATCTCAATAAATGGCAGTATCTACCATATTACATTTTCAATAATTACTATAATAATAATGTAAGGATTAAGTAATACATTGTAGTTGTTGCTAATGCCTAAAATGGATCCACGTCAACTAATTGAGTGAACAACCTTCATTACAGCCGACATTCCTATTTGGTTGTGAGCGACATTACACTTTATACGCAACCTATGCATATTTAAAGGTGACTCTAATAATTATTAGATCAAGTTTAATACCGAATACAGTAGTAGTTATTATTTCTAAATCAAGTGGTTACACTTCGACCGCTTCTTATCATCCAATGGGGTCTCGTCGAATTATGTGCCAATAATTTCCGCGCAATTAACATTCCACATCCCGATATTACATTTTATCTCTCACTTGTTATGTCCATATTTTTATTATTGAGCATGAACAAATAAAGCTTCAAATCGACGCGGTTGTTTGTTCATTTTTTCGTGACGTCATTCGCCTGTAATCTGACATTTGACCTTGTTTTTACGAGTCTGATTATATTTGACATTTTAGCTTCGGTGCCATGGTTTCCGCTGAGGATCAGGGACTTGGATAGATTCGCCAACCAGATCCTGTCCTATGGCGCCGAGCTGGACTCTGACCACCCGGGCTTCACTGACGCCACTTACAGGATGAGGAGGAAGTACTTTGCTGATATTGCCTACGAGTACAAGCACGGTGAACCGCTGCCGCATGTGGACTACACCCCTGAAGAGGTCGAGACATGGGGCGTAGTCTTCAACAAACTGGTGGAGCTGTATCCTACGCACGCTTGCAAGGAGCACAACCACGTGTTCCCGTTGCTGATTGAAAATTGTGGATATAGGGCAGACAATATTCCGCAGCTGGAGGACGTGTCCAACTTCCTTAAAGGTAATCTTTAAACATACTATCAATATCAATGCTAAAAATAAAACTACTGTTTACGAGATTCATTAAGATGAACTAGCTGATCCACATCACTTATCATCTTATCCTCACTCTTTGAGATATTTTAAGTCTGCTTAAGTCATCCATGTCTTTTCACTTTGAGATTCATATATACGAGGTTTATCAACATTTTTTACAATTTTCGAGAGACTTCTAGAAGGCAATCTTTGAGAAGAAGTAGCAGGAAGTGTGGGGAGCAAAACACTTTACACATTTTCTATTTTTCCATCAGTAAATAATCACATACCGAATAATAACCTACACGAAATGTGGTGATACCGAAGAATGTTGAAGATTCCATGAACGGAACTCGTCAAGAACACAGCCGTCCTTCTACTTCTTCACAAGGAGTGGAAGCTTCTAGCCACCGTTAAAACTACTTTAGACACATCATTCGCAGACCAAAGTATCGTCTTTTGTAGATTGTGATGGAAGATGATGTCGTGACTAGGCCCGATTGAGAAATCTGAGAAAAACAGACAATTATTTGAAGAAAAACATGTACATGTCGTCTACATCTGAAAATGGACTAGGCAGAGCAGAGCACGTCAAAAGACGTGATATTATTTCGAAACCCAACGATGGAGTAACAAATATGACTACCAATGTCAAGATACATCTGAGACAAGTGTACCTTCTTTTATGATTAATAATAAAAAAAATCAAGATCATCAAGCCGTCGACGTTTGGATAGAAAAGAGCTTACGAGAAAGCCTTGGAGAAACTCTCTGGCATAGTTAATAGCCACACTTCATTGGATAATCTCACTATCTGATGAATAATCACGGCAAGTAGGTGATCTTCTTTGGACTCTGATAACTTGCTACTAAATGGTCTTCTAACTCGGTCTGGGTCTCTGCCACTTGTAGGATAATATGCGATATTCGCTGTTCCTCGGCTTCTATCATTCATCTCCTAAGCTCTAGCAGAGACGCGTCCCATCCAACGATGCGATGGTTGTCTTCTAGATTATGTAGATATTAGTTTAGCCATTTTCCTTATCATGACTTGATTTCAGATTGTACTGGCTTCACTCTGAGACCTGTGGCCGGTCTGCTCTCATCTCGCGATTTTTTGGCTGGACTCGCTTTTCGCGTGTTTCATTCCACCCAATATATAAGACATTCAAGCAAGCCATTGTACACGCCGGAGCCGGACGTATGCCACGAGCTGATGGGACACGCTCCCCTGTTCGCAGATCCAGCGTTCGCTCAGTTCTCTCAAGAAATCGGCTTGGCTTCGTTGGGAGCCCCAGACGAGTTTATTGAAAAATTAGCAACGGTAAGTACTCGAATCGAGATGATGTCTTCTTCAATATTGATCAATTATGTCGTTGGTTTTTAGTGCTTTTGGTTTACCGTCGAGTATGGACTGTGCCGACAGAACGGGCAGGTGAGGGCCTTCGGCGCCGGTCTTTTGTCTTCCTTCGGGGAGTTGCAATACTGTTTAACAGACGCGCCGAAGACGGCTCCGTTCGATCCGGCGGTAACCGGATTACAACATTACCCAATAACCAAGTATCAACCTCTGTACTTTATAGCCGAGAGCTTTGAAGACGCCAAAGAGAAAATGATGTAAATATCCAAATTATACATACAGTGGACCCCCCAATTACACTATCCCGAGTTGCACGCTGAGTTATTAAATATTCGCCGCCAACCCCCCAACTTGAACGGTCGCATTCACGCCGTTGCATTGCGACGAATACATA
>JAGXCT010034372.1:0-41950 GCA_022495035.1 Philopotamus ludificatus
CACCTATCCGACTATTAACTTAGCTCAGTCGCGGTTAACTTGCATTATCGAAATAATATACGTGTTACTTATAAGCCATAACATTAGCTATGAATAATTATGAATAAAAGATCTGAATAATTAATAATTAAGTGGATGGCGTCGTAAAGTACTCGGTATTTCCAGATCGTTATCGGCTGGTAATCTTTAGCTAGCGACATTCACAATAGCGTGGTTTCCGAATGTATAGATAAAGGTATTAAATGTATCGCATGATCATCGTGGATTTCGTTCCGTTTAATTTGTTTGCGATAGGCATTGCATAGATTTCGTTAAACCGAACCTGTCAATAATATATACGTCTGATAATATTAATGTGTCGTCGATTGTTTCAATTATTTTTATCTCGCCACGTATATAAATATATGTCAAATTTATTTGAACGTATCTCGGCTCGTTTAATAACGCATCGTCGTTTAAATGCATAATTTTATTGAATATTTCACCTTGTTCTGATTGAGTAGATCTATCACTTGTTTCATTGTGATTGGATTTTCGTTAATCCTCATGCCCCAGTGATTGACGAGCTGCAGAATCGAATGCCTTGTGACTCCCGGTAATATAAGTCCGTTTAACGGAGGCGTAGATAATACTTTTTCTAAAAAAAAATTGAAATTAAATTAAATAAACATGTTATCGTAAAGTGAAACTAAAACAATCACCAGATTAATGAGTAAATAAACATGATGATATATGATATGATATTGCAGAGATTTAAAAACATGATAAGCGCGAGTCGCGAATGAAATTTTAATTGTTCTATTTATACTAAGCTTTTTTGAATAAACAATTTTTTTATCATGACGGCAATGCTCAAAATTACTCACCGCCGTTTTCATTGATGGATACCATGAATATGTTCATGGTGCCGACTTCGGTCAGCTGATGATCCTCGCCGTACAGCCATAACACTTGATGCAATCCCTTTTCGGTGGCGCGTTTCTGTATATCCACCGTCGGAGCATAATTAGAACCCATTTTTCTATCGCCGACGCCGCCTGGCCACGCTCTCGTATACGTCGGATCCGCCAGCAGCGATACGGAGCCGTCGCCCGCCGATTTGAAATACGAACCCACCGGACTGAGTATCGTGTACAAGAGAGCCGATTCCGACGACGCTACCCCCAACGTCGGCTGTAAATTCAATTGATTATAAATAATTATAATAAACGTGTACGATTTTATTAATTTGATACGTACGTCTATTCCGATTAGGGTCGGTCTTATGTATAGGCTGGACGCCTCCGTGTGCGGCACCCATTCTTGATCGATCGTTATGAGCCGATTTATGCATTTGATCATTTCGACACTGTTGAATTGCGGTAGTCCGGCTCGTTTCGCCGTCACGTTCATCCTCTCCATGTTCAATTCTGGTCTGAACATGCGAATTTTGTCGTCTTCGCAGCGGTACGCTTTCATTCCTTCGAATAACTATTAATAACTCGGAATTAATACACAGTCGATTATATATATAAATATATTTATAATCAGCGATAGTACCTCGATGGCGTAGTGTAAGACTTTGGCGGCCGGATGCAACGGAATGTTTTCGAACGGGACGATTTCCGGTTTTTGCCATCCGCCGAGCTGTTTGTAATAATATACTTTGAGCATGTGATCCGTGAAATATCGTCCGAATTGTAAATCGTCGGGATTCGGCTTCGATTGCAGCTGATTCGGCGACGCTAGCTGAACTTTTATATCTGAAAACTACGATTTTACATGTCAGTTGAATTGTCGTTGACCGGTGTCTCGATGCGATTCGAAATATGACGAAAATTATCGCAAAAGGTTATCGTATTTCTATAAATATTAAATCGGACGCTGAAATTCATGCCGTAATTTCGTCCAATTATTACATTGATAATGTTTTTCGATCAAAACACTCGTTAATTTAGCTGATTATGGATTGGGTTAATTGTGGGTCAAATAGAAATCAGTCGAAACAAAGAGGATTTCTATCGTAACTCGAATAGCGTTCAGATTGCAGATTCGATGCATATTTAATGCGAAAAAATGTATTATTTTACCTTGAATGAATTTTCCGTTATGGGTTTTTGGTTCGGGCAGCTGGTCAAGTACGGTATGTCGGCAATGTTGAGGTTTTCTCTCTTGATTTCTTCCAAATATTGGGTGTTGTTCGGAACGACATCTTCGATTTCTTGAACTCGCAACGACGAACTGCAGAATCGTACGATTTTCCTCAATTTGTGTTGGTTTTCAAACAAGTGCCTCACTAACGTCTGCGAATGATATACAAAGTCTGTGTCAAAATAAACGTATCATTGCGTCATCCATTTTTTTCTTGAATGAAATCGTTCTAAATTATTGCGTTATACATAAACGGATAACAAGATGGGGAACGGGGAGAATCGTTGGATAGATAAGGATTATCGTTTGATCCGTGTAATTTTAATCTATATTTATTCATCTGAAAATTGTATTTATTATTGGTGCATTAACGTCGTTATATGTTTGACGAATGGTACACTTGAATAAATATTTATCATCAAAGTCTATTTATCCTTTTGTGGAATTAGTGTAAAGCTTACAATCTGATTATCAGACAGGTAATATATTTGAACATGTGTAATTCGCTATCTCATACCGAGTAAGACACACCCCCAGGCCGTTCTCCGTAATCAAATAATTATTGATACATATTATATTTTAAACAAATATAACGCTCAAAATGACTTGAATATAAAAAAAACTTTTTTGAATTCTTGTAAACTTGAAATATATATCAAAATAATCCTCCGACGAAATAATAAAGATTATTATTTTAACTTAAAATAATATATGTATAACAATATAGATAATTCGCAATTTCGACATCGTTAATCAATCATCTTATGATCAACTTATAAAATATATGGATTAATATTGACGTAGGTGTTAAAGTTTAAAATTTCATCTGCTTCTATTTTTAGTTGTATTAATATCGTTCAGGAATGTTTAATAATTTAAGCATATATTATTCGTACTGTTGGTGATATATTTATTCATTTTTTAACGGGTAGATATTAATTTTATCATGGTTGCTCTTTAACCTGTAACGCAATAAGAAGTGGATATATCCACTCTGTTTACTCGAACCCTCGATAAACAGAAACAACATATGCATTTGCCACTTAATCAATTCTGCATACACAATTTATAATGCTGGCGAAAAAAATGTGCATATAAATTGTACATTGGACACTTTTACCGTGCGCTCTGAAAAAATCAAAGGTGTATGCCGTATTGTGGAATATAATTCAAACAAAATTTGCATATTAATTCATTCAGTCAGTCGACTGGATCGATAACAGGATATTATTTTGAATTATTATGAGAATATTGACCGATAAACCGATACAGAGTAAGTATTTTTGCAGATTTTCGCATACGCTATTCAATCATATTACCTATTTTTTATATTATATAGATTTCATTGTTGCAATGGCGGCGAGCTGTCAATGTCACAGCATTTATTTTAAATTAAATAAAAAACAAAAGAATGTAAAAATCGGCCATACATAATTTGGCCCAAATATGATAGTAATTCATTTTCGTTGCTTTATTTATCTGTTTTTAATTAAATAACGTATATTTTTTATTTTATTAAAAAAATATTGATTTAAATAATATTTCGCGGTATTTAGACAATATTTATTTTATGTCGTATCATGATGGATTATTGAATGTATTTGCTCACCTTACTCCTGATAACCATTTTCTTGATATTTTATATGCTGGCAAATATTTTTTCACACTCTTATAATATATATGTTCGATAAAAGAATTATATTACTGGCACAAGAACTTCGATTGATTTTTTTTTATATATTGTATCGGCCGACAGATAAGGCGAAATGGCGCCACTCGCGATTAATCACAGTTTTTGCAAACGCAGAACCCCGCAGCGGACTGAGGAGACGAGTTTGTGTCGCGCGGTTATAAATTTAAATGGAGTTCGCGGCCGCCCCATGCGCTCTCGACAGTAACTGATTAAGTACACACACACCTCCGAAGATACCGAGGAGTGACGTCGACGACTCCGTCAAATGATAAATTTGCAAAAACATGTTGGGGTGATTTGATAAATAAACAATACGCAGAATATTTAATCGCGTGCGAAAGAGGAGTTTGTAGAAGATTTGTCTATGGCGTCGTTGCGCATTCAAATTTAAACAAATCTCGGCGCCATTTTCTCTATGGAGCGATTGCAATATTCACACAAGTATAATTAATTTACAGATCTGCATGCAAAATCTTATAAAGACTTGTTAAGGGATGATGGAATTTGCAGTTTTGGACCAGGATAAGGACGAGCCTTTTCTCTTGTCCGTGATATTAATTGTTATATATTTTTAAACCACTATTATTTATTAAACATGCACACAGTTTAATATTACGCGAACGTATCGTAGCTGAGACGATGATGACAGTTACATCTTAGGGCAGAGGATTGTAATCGAATCTCTCTTTGGGATCAACGGGACCCGTTTTATACCTGTCGGTGTGGATGATGTAATTCCTCCCAATATCGAGTGATGCACCGAGTAATGATGGCAGAATGATGCAATCAGGAACGTGCTGACGTCATATTATGTATTATTCCCGATTGTGAATATACGCAAAATATATTTAATGCGTTATAATCTTCTTCTTGTACCTTGTCCATTTTCGGACGTAGGCGATCTACTGGTTTTATATTTTCTCCATAAATGGGTCTACTTTTAGCGAGCAGGAATAATTCTGGAGCTTCCAATCCGGTTCAGTTGCAAGTGTTGTGGAGCCATAACGGCTTTTTTCTTGCCAAGCACCGTTTACCTTCCACTTTTTCCTCCATGATCGTCTGCAGATGTTGATATTTTAGTCCATGAATGTGTCCGAAGAAGTACTCAATTTTACGATTTTTTTATGTCCATGAATGATATGTCCAGAAGCACTCTCCTTATGAAGAAGTTAAAGTACGGTTGTATTCTTAACCGATCCGTCACGGCGGCTCACAACCAACCGCGTCGTCTGAAGGGGGTCTATTTACAATGGAAAATAGACCCCAAGCATTTCAATGATGAATTCTTCATCAATATTCATGATATGCCTCATAATTTGGTCAATGTTTTAGATTTTTTAACTAATCAATAAAACGCGTACGTTTCATTCGCACTTCGTACCGGATGCAAGCGAGAAAAACATCGTCCCCTTGTAAACAAAATTTTTATGTCTACGATTATTTATAATATTTATTTTTGGGACACGTAGGGTTTTTATTAAAAAAGTTATTCGGGAAAAATCAAAAACTTTAGGTCCCAAATAGACCCCATCGGCACGACTAGGTTAACGCGTTTCGTTCGTGGAATTTTCAACATTCTCCGGAGCACCATATTTAAAATGCTTCTAGCCGGTTATTGTCTTAACCTCCATGTCTTAAAACCATACAGAAGAACATACCACACATAGCTAACAATAAATATTAGATCGTATAACCACACATACTAGTTGCTGAAAAAATACCTAACCCAGATGCGTAATAGAGAATTTATTGATTGACATTCATTGTAATATTGTCAATGTCAATCAATTTCTATCTAAAATTATAATCCTACTCTTTCTTGTTTAAAATATTTTGCATAAACGTGTCAGTCTTAAAATTTAATAGCTGACACGTTTGAATTAAAATCTATTATTCATGGAAAATTGTATTAATATAATAATGACGTGAAACACAACTTATAAAATTATGTGTTCGTTATTAGCCATTCAACTTTTAATAAACATTTTTGAAAGGCCATGAACATGGTTTTCTTGAGAGTGCAGTGGTTTCCCGTTGCCCTTTTCACAGTAGAATTTTATTGTAGTCAAAAGCGCTGCTGTTTAGTTTCAGCTTATTTTTTGACAATTCGATTATTGTAAGATACAGATCGTCAGCCTCCACCTCATCAAATTATTGACTAGCGCCACTCAAAACTCACCGAAAGGTCATCCATCCGAATACTATCTGCGCTCAGTGGCGGTGAACAAGAAAATCATAATGGAATTATTACCTATTACCTTCAAACTATGGCGGGTACGGAAGAGATATTAGATTTTTTTGAATAGACAACCTGATGATTATCTAAAAACATAGGAAGCTACGATGTGTTAATAAAAATTTATTGTCATCATGGAAATGGTAATCTGACCAATCCAATACAATTTAGTGTTTTTTTAAGATTAATTTATAAGACTTTATTGTTGTCCTCTCTATGAGACAAAGGGCTTCTTTTCGATAAACTTTAAGCTGCGATAATCTTCAATATTGACAGAATCGTACTTTATGCTTTAGGATGACGTTTGATCGAAACTTTGCGGTAGTTCTCTAACAGTTCTTCATTGCAAATTGATCCTATTCATAATTATCTTCCATACGCTATATAGAAGATGAAGTTTTATTTTATTTTATTTATTTGACGATGAATGAAATGGCTGAAAAACTATAAAGCGGTAATCACCCATAAAAAAGGTTCGATACATATTTTAAAGATCCAAGGGTGGTGGGTTATATAACCCACAAATACCCCATGGCCAGTGTCTTTTGTAACCAGGATGAAGCTATGTCAGATCGGTCCATCACAGTTCGGTCCCCTGCCATCCTACACTGTAACAACCTACCCACACTGTAACAAAAGTAGTTTTTTTTTTCTAGAAACGCGTGATTTAAAAAAATCAACTAAGATTGCTTAAGAAAGGGGAGAAGGGAGAGGGAAAGTAGCCGTTCACAACTCTCCGAAAGTCGATGCAAAGGGAGCAAATGCCCTGGAGCAAATTAAATTTGCAGGTCTATGTGTTCAATTGCGCTCTCCACCAGAAGACCCGTGGGAAAATGTCTCATCGGACATCATGGAGTAGATCATGAGGTGCAACGTCCAGGTAAGGATAGGACCGCTGTGACTGTAAACCTGCCAGACGAACTCACACCAACAGTGCGAAGATGCTACTAGGCTAAACTTGAAATTACCGTGTCCAGTAAGGAATTGACTGACCCAAAAGTCTGGGGAGATGGAGCTACAATTTAGTCTGGATCTGATATCATGAAGGAGAGAAGAGATATGTTGTCCGACCTTTGGGGGAGGAATCCTACCACTCCTGGCACTGATCAAGAGCCGATTCACGGAAGCGTGACGTTTGCCAAAGATTCGCTCTCGAGTCGGTAAATTGTATATTTCGTAGATGACGAAAGTCGACGATGTCTTCTTCATTTTATTCAACCTCTGATACGACGCTACTTTTTTTATTCTCTTCATCGTAGTACATAAAGTCAATTCCTTAGCTCTTAACCATCTCTCCTTGTGCATATGCTAGTCAGCTGCTTTCATTTACCATTTTTACATTCCAAAAGCCTATAAGTACCTATTTGTTTTATCAATAGATTTTCAAGGAAGCAATTGATCGGACCTGTCGTCTCGAAGCTAATGGACTTGGCCTGTGTGACTGCTATCTTCTTAAATCGAATGATTCTGATTTAATGTGCAGATATATTCGCCTTTTGTCTTGCATCTTCAGCAACTGCAAACTTAGACGAAGCTCTGCTTATGTCTATGTTCTGTCAATAACATGAAGATGGTTTCTAAGTATTTCAATTAAGACTTCTCACCACGATAAAGCATCTAAGAGACAATGAAAAAACGACTAGATCATTCCGCTTCTTCAAGTGTCTTGTCCATTTTCGGACGTAGGCGATCTACTGGTCGTTTTTTCTCAATGAATTTGGGTTTTTTAGGAGAGCTGGAACAATTCTAAAGCTCCCAACCTGATCCAGTTGCGTATATTGCTGGGAATCACGACGATATTTCTCTTCCCAAACATCGTATATCGTTCAGTCTTCTCTCCATGATGGACTGCAGAAGATAATGCTTACGATATGTCAAATTTTACGGTTCTTTTTTTCGCGATTTTAGCCGAATTTGATCGATTATTTTGTCAATGTTTGAAAGATTACATCTATAAAAAGATTTTTTAACATTAATTGTATAAATAGTGTTAATTGGTACAGTTTGAACTGTGATATAAGAGAGATGACAATAAAATTCATCGTTAGATAGCTCCGTAATGTTACGTGTCTGCCATTACACAACGTGTTAAATAAAAATATAAATTGATCAAATAAACTAAAACTAGATATTTGACGAAGATAATTTAATTTTTTGCCAGAGTATATTTAAGCACAGTTACCAAGTAAATGAACGAGCAGAATCGTATTTTAATCATACATTTTAGTTTTACCTCTGCACATTTGTTTCTGCATGGATTCTATGCAGACGAATGCAACATTGTATCGGCTAAAACCTTGCTTTACTCTCTCACGTTGCAATTTCACCACCATAATGAGTAGGCCCTACATTTGCCTCGGTTCAATATACTCACCATCAAATATAATTGCAGAATGAAGCTGACGCAACGCTCTACATTCTTGAGCCACATTCTATCGATTATTTTCCGCATAAAAATGCTAATTATGACTTAATAGAGAAAATTCGCACTTTATTCAAGCCACTCTCCGATATCTGTTGCAGTTGAATGATTTACTGCAACATAATTCACATAAAATATAATATTTTTGACAATGTAATCCGATACAAGTCTAATTCCAATTGATGCACTTCAAAATCGCAATTAATTAATACATTGACCTTGTGGTAAAAATACATTTTGCAAATATAAGAATAGCGTGATGTTGTATAAAAAATGCCCTTACATAAGATAACACAGATTGATAAGAGTTTTTATGACAGTGTCAAAATTTGATTAATTTAGGTTACATATTTTATATTCAATTTAAAATCGATTCAAATATTATGTATCTGGTACGAATTGTATGATAATTTCATTTGAGATTCAATTACGCGACCGTGAAAAACTTGCATCATTTATTTATAGAGTTGGAGGCATTTCTAGAAAGGTTGTGACTAACGTAAAAACATCAATAACAAAAACAAGTGATAAAATTGACATGTGACTACTATTAAAAATAAGAGATTTGATATAGAAATACGCAGAATTCTTAGATATTATCGTTTTTTTTTTACTTATTCGTCAATATCGTGCCAGCACTTTTTTGCATCTTCCATTCATTTGAACCCAATTTTCGGTATTTAGATCCTAGCGATTCTGTCTTTTATCTCTTCAATGTTTATCAAAAATTGACCTTTCATGTTTTTTTTTAACTTTGGGGATAGAAAAAAGTTTTTGTTTAAAAACTCTTTCAATTTACACTTTTTTCTGGAGTAAAAAGTCGCCGAGCTCATCATAACACGTGAAATCGTTTCGACGGCCAACAATTGAGCATCCAATACAGTTGCCGATGTCAAAATACATAAAAAAATATTTTTTTATTACCAAACCTAATGTATCGATAGTTATTTCGCTTCTTCACCTTTTTTCGAATTATTATCCTTAATCGAAACACTAGGTATTATTTTTACTTTTTATTCTGTATCTTTAATAAAACTTTAAATTTTGAATAAGAAAATATTTTTATTTATTATTTTTGAGTCTATTTTCCCTAAGATATAAATAACTTCGAATATCTTTTTAAGACAATTTACGTATTAACTACGTATTAAGAATAGATAGTAACTTACGTATTAAGAAGTGGGGGCCTCGAGCGGTAAAAATTTCGGGGCCCTTAAACTTAATTTAGAAAAGAAGTTTCAAGTAACTGTCATTATGTTTTTAAATAAAAAGGAGATTTATAAAAAAAAAAATCATACCATTAATTAATTTATTGAAAAAACATGTTTTTTTTACATAAGTTTATTTCTGGTAATTTTTTTTTTTGTTAATTCGGATTAAAATTTCCTGCCTTATATACAGAATGGTAATATTATTTAATCTTTCTTCTCTCATGGTGCTCTTTAAATATTTTTTACGCGCTTTTAAACAGATAACTATCTTTTTTTCCTGACTCATTAAAGACATTTCTTTAGCGATTCGATAGATATCTGGTGTGGTTTTTATGGTATTCTTATTTCTTTTATTTGTATTAAAAAATGGTCAAGATATATTTAAATATTATATAGCGTTATTTTTTCCTTCTATTGATAAATTCCAATAAATAAATATATTAGAAAAGGCTCTACAACAAATTTACACGTCTGAGTTCTTTGAAATAGTTCTTCCTTATCGTTACCGTGTTATCGCATTAAAAAAAAATTACTACGTAATTGACTCTTATTGGAAATTCAATAGCCTTGGTTGATCAGTTACATCTTTTTTAAACTTCGGGGCCCCCTGGTATCCTGGGGAGCCCCCGGTGGTTTAGTCCGCTTACCGGTTAATCCTTCAATGGATAAATTACGTATTAAGTACATGAAGTCAATTCCTTGACACTCTACGAATGGGAAGAAGTCGCAGGAGATTATTTCTGACAAATACATACATGTAGAAAGAGGCTCATAGGATAAAAACTCTTTAATTTTTGTTTTTCACAAGTAAAATATCGTCGAGCTCATCAAAATACGTGAAACTTGTTCGACAGCTAACTAAAGAATCCAATAATTCCAAAATACTTCAAAAATATTAATTTGAGCCCGCGAAAGTAAAAATCCCAAATTCCTAAGAAAGTACATTAAAATCCCTATTTAAATAGAATAGGTTCCTCTGAACTTTTTCTAATTTTAGCATTTTTTATTACTATTTATGTGAGTCTACTGGGACTTCCATGAATTTTAAGTTTACTAGGTTACAAAGATGGAAAGACATAGTTGATGCGGACGCATCTCTGTTGGGCTTGGACAATAGATGGAGGAAGCCCAGGACCGTCAGAGATGACGTAATGCCTTTTAGGTAGCAGAAACTCATTTTGGGTCAAGGGCCATTTAAAAAAATATTCAAATTAGGGAGATGTTGTCCCGAAATATGACAAATAAACAACCTTGAACAACTTTTTGAGACAGATTACAGTTCTTTTAACGTTAGTTATCCCTCAAAATCAATGTTGTGATAAAGAAAAATCGATCAACTTTAGAATTTCAAAGTTAAATATTAATTAATTTCGTGAATTAAAATTTAAAAAAATCAAAGAGCGCAAATAATCGGGAGTTTACTGAGTATATTGAAATATTCTGAACTCTAATGCCATATATCGTGTTGACGTTGTGGCTAATTTTTTTATCTTCTAGAAAATATATATTTTTATTTATTTTAAAAACAATTAGATGCAGAAAAAATAAGTTTAAATCTTATGCTCTAGAAAAAAAATATTTAAATGAAATGACCTATAAAAATATTGAAAGCTAAATTATTTTGGATTTTAGATAAACAATTTGACTACAATTTTTTTCTATGCTCTTTCTTATGATAAAATAAACAAGTCTAGTCTTCCTACCTTCACACAACACAAAAAATCCGATTGTTTTACATCCGTGTACTACACGTGCGATTAGAATTTTAAATTATTGACCGTGGCCTCGTAGCGGTGCATTTCTGCAGTGTTTCGGTTAAATTAAAATTAAATTATATATGCAAATAATATCGTTCTACACAATTCTCAGATACGACACAACAATGCCGATAGATTTTGCATTGTGTTCGTGTGTGGGTCAACGAAAGGTTCATTCGGCGAATATCGGATCGACTGAAACGAAATGATATTAACATAATATCGAATGGCGAAAAAAAATACGTCGCACACACCTTTTCAGTACCCCCGGATTCAAACAATGATCAATTTAAATATTTGCCTGTGTCGCCGGAAAAGAAAGAAACACGTGCGATCTCTAAATTGTTTGTTTTTCTGAAATAAATGATAAAGAGTCGTTACGTTATATAAGATATTTGCGATTTCGGCTAAATTCCGGGCTGAAATACGTGCAAATTGAAAACAACAACATCGTATGTGACGGTAAGTTTTTCCTAATTTGTTATTGAACCATCTGATCAGATGTATCAATGTTAAACGTCGTGAATTTTTTGGCAAATTGAGGCCGTGCAATAAATCTCCAAGAATATATTTCCTTAATATTGACTTGTGCAATTATTTCTGTAAAAATGAATTAAATGCCATTATTAATTTAGAATATGTGTTCCATATATACTGTGTTTTTTTATAAATATCAGATGCTGGGTATATGACGTAAACATGACGAATCATATGATAGCACCGACAAATAAGTAAATGACATACCATTTAGAGCTGAAATAATTAAGGTAGAACTAAAAAAGTGACATCTTGCTATACAAAACAAGTTAGGACTTAAGGAACTATACAAAGCTTTAAGAAACATATAATAAATAAAGGAGGTTGTTGTGAAAAGCAATCAGTTATCGGAGTATATAAAATTTATCCAGTGTTATAATAATTGATTTAGATCAAGGATTTCGATGACGCAATTCTTCAAAACACGAAATATTCGTTTTTCATAAAAAAAATATATTTATTTATAAACATAAATTTGATAGTCTACATCAGGGTTTATTAGAGGGGAGGGGCTGCTGCCTCTCAATATTAGGGGCTTCAATGCACTCAATATGTTGAACATAATTATAGGGGAAAGCAAAACGGAACGAAACTTAAAACTAACCATAAGCCAGAAATTAGGACGAGTATAAAAAATCTTGGTATTACCCTGTGCTTTCCATTACTAGGTTTTTTTTGAGGGCCTCTAAAATATTATATCCCCAGGGCCTCACAATTTCTCTGAAACGCCCTGGTCCCCTTTAGATAAATTATACATCTACACGTAATTTTCGAAGAAAATTTTTGTAAAAGAATTTATCTCCTCTATGTTAGCAAAATGTTGTTCCTTCGTGTTTTTTTTTGTCAAAAATAAGTAAAATACCTCAAGGATATATATTAATTTCAGCCCGTGAAATTAAAAATCCCAAATTCTCAAAAAATAGGAGTACTTTTGCTCAATTTAATATTTTTTGTAATTATTTCTGAATCTACTGGGACCTAAAATGGAATTTGACACACCAGAATTTAACCTAGCCGTGTCGGTGGCTTGTTTGAGATTAAAAAAAAAACCCGTATAAATCTTAATATAAATCCTACATACCACAACTTCTTGTATTCGTCTAAAAAGTCTACAAAATAAATATTATAAATAATCATTGACCTTTATTGTTCGCAATTGCGAAAAAAAATACAACAATATTAGCCTTTGTTGCACTGGCGGGATATTTTTTCTCGCTCGCATCCGGTACGATGTGCCAAGTGCGAGTGAGTCAGTCTACGGAGGGACCACGCCGAATGCGCTTCTCATATAAGCGTCATATCGATTAGTTAAAAATCCAAAAAAAAATCCAAATTATAACTATTTTTATTCTTAAAAATAATCCATTGTTAAAAAAGTTAACATTACATTCAGTACATTTTATTTCATAATAATTAAAAAAATACTTCAATGCAAAGTGCATCCATTCCAGTTAACTTATAATTAAATTTTAAAACCTTGGACAATCCACGGTATTGTATGATTTTATTTTTTCCTCGGTTACGTCAGATTTTTTAGAATTGATTATCCGTTATTATGTCAATATCAACTTCATTTTACGTAGTAAATAATTATCTGATGCAATTTAATAATCTTGTTTCCATATTCGTTATTTTTTTAATAAACGGTATAAAAAAATGAATGGAATATTTTGCAATAATGATTAGCGATATCAATTCATTTATCTAAAAGTTGCCGGGTCAAAAAAGAAAAAAAATGTTTCTGACGTTAACAAAAATAAAAAATGACTTCCCCGAGATCTGTTTCTCATCGAATCAGATAGTTAATCCTACATTGAGTACATTTGCACATAAAGTTAAGACGGTTTGTTTCCTCGTAGTAGGACACAAAAGGGTATTCCTCAAGTCAAGTGTGAGACCCGAAGTTCCTTTGGCCTCAATTAGCATTCAAAAATCTGGTATGGTTCATACGCTCAGCGTGTGATTGTTCTGTTAGGGATAAATGACGATAATGATTCATCATTTTTTTATTAATCGGTAAAAAAATGTATGAAATATCTTACACTCCATAATGATTAGTAATATCAATTCATTTAACCTGAGAGTCATCGGGTCAAAAGAAATAATGTTTCTGTCGTTATGAACGAAAATAAAGAACGACTTACACAAGATGTGTTCAGAATTATCTATTTTCATGTATATAACAATAAGACGTGCATATCCTGAAAAGTCAAATGGTTTTTATACCATTGCATCAGATAGTTTATCCTGTATTAAATACATTTGTTCATATAGCCAATGCATTTAAGTCCCTATCTCTCACAACGCAGTTGTCCGGAAATTCTAATCAGCTGAGCAAATAAAATATAATCTCAAAAATCTACCGTAATTTATACAAATCTGGCGAAGAATTCAAATAACATAATGTTTGTGTACACGTTTAATATAAAATATTTTGTGGAATCTTCACGATGAAAAACAGATAATGTTTGAAAACGTCGACGTAACAATTCTCTTCTATAATAATAAGTGTTTCGAAACAACACCGATGAATTATTGCCTTGACTGGTCATACTTTCATAATCTTCAGTGATTTGTTTACATGCGTAGGCATATATTTATCAAAAACACCAATCAGATCGGCCCGACTCGACGAATAAAAATAAGTAAATAACAATATTTTTATGTCCCGATAAAATTGTCTCGGCTGAATGCTTTTAACTGCAAATAAAACTATTTTGGAATGACGTGTGAAACATAAATTGAACGTGATAACAATAACATGTGTAAATCTTATTTTATATGATTTGAATCGAATCGTTCCGTATTCATAAGACAAATTTCAACACCGTGACGAAACATAACTGCGTAGAAATATTTATTGATATTTGATACATTTGACAAGTAATCACTGTAAAAAAAATACATATTTCAATTAGCGCTATTAGATAGTGATCGAACTCTAATTTATTTTATCACGAAATATATGTAAATATTTATCGTTATAATATATGTAAAGATTTGCGTTCTTGGAAATATTCATAAAAATCTTAATTTTAAGGTTGTATCGGCGAAATGAATCTTTTTATTAGCAATAATAATGCAGATCGTATTGTCATTGTATGATGATTATGATAAAAATTTAAATACCCGTGTCGACTAATTAAAAATTACATCTTAAATATATAAATTCTAACCAAGGTTATGTAAATTGAAACATTATGCTAAAATGCGAATATACAACTGAATAAATATTCACGTATATCTGTTTTCACATTAGAAAAAGCCCAATATTGATATTATCTCCACGAATATAATAGAGCGTATACGGTAAGTATTAATGTGCGTAATAAAAATATTTTCAATTTGTAAAGCGTGCCAAGTGAGATGTCCTCGGCGAAATATGAAAAAAAAAAACTGAAAATAAAAATTAAGCTCATACTAAATATTTAACAAAACAGAAGAGTCATGATAGCAAAATTCAATGTCTGGTAAGCTAATTTTATTCCGCAGCTGGTGATAACCAGTTATTCCTAGTTTGGCGACGGAGGTACTTTATATGCATTAGATTTTTATTTTATTTACCAAATTTGTTATTAATGAATATTTAAATGTCGAAACTTTCGAATATAATATAAGTAAAGATACGTGTCATCGACTTTTGTACATAATCAATTTTTAAAATGCATACGAAAGTGGAATAATATTAATTGTGGTATCGGTAGTGTTTCCATATATCGACGCTGGAAAGCAATCTTGCTGTACTCGGAAAATAAAACAATAGAGGAGTGTCAAAAAACCATTTAAAATGTTAATAATCCCTAAACTAAAAGAAGTGGAGCCATAATTTAGGTCTTTTTACAACATTTCATGATCATCATTTGCCAGTCACGAGACACAGGCGACACATTAGCTTCACCAGACACTCGAATGGTAGTCGAGGCCAAAAGAACCCGTGTCTCACATGTGACATAAGGGCGCCCCTTTTGTGTCCATGCTGTAGGGAACCAAGCCGTCTTCGTATGCGGTTTTTTGTAAAGAGTTTCCTTCACTTGGCCATTGCTGACATTGGAGGTATCCAAGCAAATAGGTGGAGGTTTGTCTCGATATTCGTTTTCCTCTTCTTTAGCCGTTATCAGCTTACGAATCAAAAGTGACTAGTCGCAAGTAATTATTAACCTTGTCGCACAATAGCAATCCTTTTACCGTGAGACTTCTATGATAAAAATTCTATATTATAGATATATTTATCAAAAGAGACTCTTCTTTTTATAACGTATTTCTTACCAGCAGTCTAGTCTTGATACTTTCACTCCTTTCTTCCTTTAGGCATCTGCCCCCTTTTGGGAGGGATTTTCCAATGATGAAAAGATTTCCAGAGAAGATAAGAACAAATATCGAGACAAATCCCTTCCTAATTGTCTGGACACAGCATGAAGGATAAAATCTGATACCAAAAATAGTAGAAGATACACGCCCAATGCCAGCGATGGCCAAGAGAGGGAAATCTCTTTACAAAAACCTGCATATAGAAAAAAAGAGGAGGTTTTATGTCACAACCCAGGTTCTTTTGATCTCAACTGCCATTCGAGAGTTTGGTAAGGTTCATACCCTCACCGAGTGAGTTTCTCGTGGTTGGTAAATGATGAAGCTGATGACTTTTTTTATCATTCCTGATTTTTTTACCATTTCTTTTTCTATTGATTCTGTATATTTGATATATACAATCTCCTTTGGAATCTCACTCTTCCACGATCGTCAATAATCATTGGCGGGCCGACAGTATCCAGCGCCTGTGTGCAGAACTTTAATTGGGGGCCTTATCCCCTCTACAATAAAAAAAACATTTTATGAAAAAGAATTAGTAAATTTTAATTTAAGTTAGGTTAATTTGAAAGTTTAATTAATTAATATTTATTATTTTTCAATTTTTCCCCTCTTGACGCTCTTAATATTCCGGCGCCTGTGTGCGTCACACAATCTGGGCATATGGACGGCGCATCCCTGTCAACAATTTAATGTGATGCATAATGGCTTCATTCATACTCGTGACCCTCTTCTTCCCTTTAATTATATAATTTATTTCATTTATTGTAATTTGTTAATATTGTTAATGTATCTTAATTTCAAAAAATAATATGTATTTTTATTATATTATTAAATAATATATTTATAAACAACTAGTTCTCATCATCATATATAATTATTACTGGTAAGAGGAAATTTTTCAGAAAAATTTTATTTGTGAGATCTGATGATACATTTTCCTCACTTAATTCTCTGTAGCAAATGTATCATAATAAGGAAAAAATAACTGAAAATTGATATCAAATGGAAATTTTTTCAGTAACATATTTGCAATACTATTTTTCTTCTATTCAATTTGTTTTCTAGGAATAAAGATAATAATACTAGATACATCGGAAAGTTTTATCATTTTATTTTTAAATTAACCGCTTTAGTGTCGTCGAGTTTTGAGCTGAGAAACATATTTCCATTAAAAAAACACTGAATAAATAAGCAAAGACAGTCATTTCATGGTCACAAAAACACAATTCACTTTCTTTAAAAATATCGTTAGTAAATACTATGAAAGCATTTTTTTTGTGGTTACGGTATTGGTGTCATCCGTACACAAAGACTACTGGTGGTCTAGCGGTACTTTTTTTTAATACAAATTCAAAGAAAAAAAGGATCATTTTAACATGATCACTAAGTTTCATCTTTCTTAAAAAATGTTCCATCCATCCCTTCCAAACTTGCTCGTAATTTTTTTCAAATGCTTTTCTTGCTGCATCAGATCGGGTGTTTTTGTGTTGAACATCTCTTTGTCTATTCACAACATCTCGCCCTTTTCTGATTAAGTTATGGTTCTAGTGATCCTGTTATTCTGAGTAAAGATCAGAATGAACAGTCTGTCCCGGACTTAACGTCTCTCAATAAATAATTCCTTTATAATCCTACTAAACTTAGAGCAGTACTCTTCAAATGTCATACTGCACTTAGGAGTTATCGGAAATATCAAGCGAATAAGTCGTAATATATCACTTTATTAGTAAAAACTAAGACTCATTCCGGTATTACTAATTTAAATAGTATTTGGTGTTCATAAAAAAAGATGATATTTAATCAAATTTATCTGATAAACTGTATACTGTACTATTATTTATTCCGTATTTATTATCTTATAATAAAACAAATTAAATTATACTAAACTATTAATAAAAATATTAAAAAAAAACATAACATGGTACTGTAAATACATATTAATATAAATTAGGTTGTCTCAATCGTGCATTTTTATCCTTATTTTCAACATGAAGCTTGAAAAGATCCATAATTTCATTATCGTACTCGGGCGGTGTGGGTTTAATTCCAATCGCCCAATAATATATATCCCAATCATTCGACGGTAAATTTATAAGTTTGTCGTAAAGTATGGTCTGCTCTTCGTTCATATTACTGAGATATTTAGCGGCGAACGTACTTAATAATAAATCATTTTCCAACATGCCTCGCTTTCGTGATTGATACGTCAACCTATTAATGAACAATATGGTTATCAATTTTTTCAGTGCAAAACAATCTTTTTTTAATATGATTAATGGAGAGCAATAACCTGGATTTACGTTTTTCTAAAGTTTCCTGTCTATCTATATCATATTTTGGAATATGAATTTCACCCGAGTCATCGCGATGCACAATATCGCTATAAAGCTTTACAAGTGGTCGTTGAGAGCTGCGGAACTATAAATATCAATATTAATTTTATTCATATTTATTAAAAATAAATAATATAAAGGTTATCTAGCACGTATGTAATAATAAATTCTTTTAATAAATAATGACAGTTTATATAACGATATATTTTTTTTAGGTTAACTGAATATTAATTCATATTTAATCGCATCATAAACAGAGAACAAGGTTAAAATCGATTATAAATTATTTATTTATTTTATTATAATCATATTTACTTACCAATCTCGAAATATACGAGCTATTCCTGAAAATCTTGCTTGTTAGAGACATTATGTCAATATTCGGGAACTGTCAGATGAAAATGTTGCCCTTTAATGAATTCTACATCGATGGGGTTACATTACTCCAGAAAGTATAATTTTATTTATTGTATAATTGATATATTTCTAAACTGTAGACATATGAAATATTTATCATATTTTAAAATGTGAAATTTAGAAATATAATTTACTATCGCATCGATTGTTATGGATATTTTCGTGTAATTATTTTATAACCTAGATATCGATGTATCAAGGGAGCACTGAATTTATTGCATCTGCAAAAAATTGCAGCGATGTGTTGTGTGGCCAGAATTTGAAAGGCAGATAAAGTCCATATGAAAAGAATATCCATCACAAATTAATGGTGCTATTTAAATTGACCTTATGATATTTCAAAATAATTTACGATAGTTCATTACAGCTATATTTAACCTGTAGTATGGAATATATTCTCGAGTATTTTTTCAAAGAGAATAGTATTTTCTAGAAAAGCTTTGAAGATATAAGAGCAATTATTTTTAAAAGTCGTATAATTCAATTTATTTACATTGTGAGATATTTAAATATTTGCTTAAGTATATAAATTTTCTATATGTTAAAGTTAGCTACAAATAATCTTTTACCACTTACAATAATAGCAACTTATGAAAAATATAATCAATTATAATTTTATTATTGTATTTTACTCGAAATTAGCTTTTCTGAAATGTTTTATTTTTAAATAAATAAATATTAAATGCAGACATAAGTTCACGAGCCTTCTTAGTTTTTCTAAGTCACCGGATAAGTGAACGTTATCTATAACGTTTTCGCGGAAAATTTATAATGATATCAGATATTATGGATTGATAATTAAAAAAATATTTCGATCCATTACATCAAAGGATGATGCTCTTTCGTTGCAGTTGGACATTGCTTCTTTGCACGATTGGATTAAATCGCCTTTTCATCAAGTGTTATTATTATATAGTTATAATTAAGTGGATAATGTCAAAAAATGACATTTAATAAATCAAAAGACCCAATCATCTTTAATTACAGACTTGGGAATGCAACTCTTCCCAATCAATCGTCTATTAAAGGCCTTGGCCTTCTATTTAATTCAATGTTGAATTTTAGTTTACATATATCGTATGTTTGTATGAGATCATCAATAATGTTGGGTCTCGTCTTGATAAATTTTAATCAGGTTTCATTATATGGGCGCCTTATGACGCCTCGAATTCCCTCAGATTGGAGTCGATACAAAAGAAATTTCTTAGATATCTCTACACAAGAGAGTTTGGATTCTACCCCAGGTTATACCCCAGCACATGGGTTCAGGGCTGCCTTTTGCTCGACGCGAGATTTCCGGCTCAGGGCTGCCTGGGGTATATAACGTTCACAAATAGAAAGTCGATCTACTTGGCAAAGCACTTACGCAGTACTCGGTCGGATGTATTTTTTCCTCCGCCTAATGTGAGGACAGGGTGCTCTCGGAAACTCTCCGGTAACCAGAGCTATTACTCTGCTCAACTACTTGGCCGACTATGAGGATATATTTGATATCAAATATACCCATTTCGTTGACTGATTAATTAATGAGGTTATTTGATTCCATGTTATATTTTAACTATTTATTTCTTTTTTTTTTAATATATTACTACTTTTTATTTACTTTATATTTTATAGTTTTATATAATATGTGTTTTCTTGTTTTGTTATGTTTTTTATGCGTTGTGACTTGGATTAATCTGTAATGTTAATCACGCATTGTTATTAAGATAAATGAATAAGCAATCTAGTACGAAAAGTTTTTTTTCTTGATTCAATAGCACAATCTGTAAAACTTTAACAATAAGTTGCTTTTTTAATAGATAATAACATGCAGACAAAGAATCCAGTGATCCTATCTCCAAGGCAAAATTTGGGCATATAATTATTTAAAAAACATAAAAATGTTTTTATATTTTTTTCAACCATTTTCGGTCCATTTTTTACACTTTTATGCAAAAAAATCGTATTGCATGTAAAGTCGTAAAATGCATTAAAAATCTGTTATCAGGCTATAGCAAAGTAAGAATGCAATTGAAATAAAATAAGCTAGAGAGTGATCCTTTCATAATTTACGAGAAGATACAATAATAAAACTGTGATTTATTTAAGCGCGCATCTGGCTTCACACGAATACGCGTGAGCGCGGAAATTTGAACGCCTCTGCTTGACGCGTATTCGCGTCAACGCGCATGAATATCATAGTGAATCGGAGCTATGTAAGGCAATAATTTCGTGATACCTCTATATCTTTCTTTTGTTATGTGTCTTGAAGTTGTGTACATTGGTACCGTAGTAATATTGCTTAAATTTATAGGCTTTATCAATTTTACGATGCATTGAAAATGGTCGTGATTTAAAATCGGTATCGGTATTCAAGAGCGGTATCCAGAAATCGAAAAAGATTCAGCGTTGACCGTTACACCATTGCCGCCAACCCAAGTATCCGTAGAGCGGTTATTTTCCGATCTTAAAATCCTCAATTCTGATTTCAGAGCTCCTACGAATACTCATTTAACAGAATCAATGTTGTTTTTAAGAATACATTTTAATAAATAATTAATAAAGCTTGATCTTGTTTTATTTTTATGCTTATAACATGAACAAATTGGCTATATATACAAAGGTATATAAATAACCAGATAAAATTAAACGTTTTTGAGTTGGAGTCGTTTCTTTTAACGACTCCATAGCCCTGCTTTTAAACCTTAACTAGCATATCTTCAGCGTCCGTATTTTTATCCCCTGCTTGATATTGCTCTTTTTAGTTAGTTGGTTGAGACAAAATCTTCACTCTTTATGTGATATAATAGAAAATGAATTCGAGAAAAAATTGCTTTATTATGATTGGTATTATTCCACTCCCCCAAAAAACATTCTTGCGATAAGATTTACACTTCAACTAGTTTTAAAAAATTAGAATATTGTAAACCATTGACAGTGAGATTTTGAATATAAATTATGACATCTATATCTAGCCAAATGATACAATAACTCAATTTTTCAGAAAATGGAATTATATCATTTTCAAAAATGTGCGCCTTATTTATTACGATAATTATTATTTACGCAATAGCTTAAAAAATCTAATATTTTAGTGGCATTCTTAAATTTAGGTGTCATATATATGTGATTCATCGCACTTGTCAATAGATAATGACAATGTGGGGTGGGGCGAGATATGGCCGCTCACAGAGCTGTTTGGACTAGCGCGCGCCGGTGACGTCAGGGCCGCCATCTGCACTTGTTGCAGGCTACTTGTTGATCCTGGCGGCGAACATGGAAGAAACGGCGGGGGGCAGCCGCTCGCTGCAGCAGACGCAGCAGCAGGTGGACGAGGTGGTGGGCATCATGCGCGTCAACGTGCAAAAGGTGCTGGAGCGCGACCAGAAGCTCAGCGAGCTGGACAACCGCGCCGACGCCCTCCAACACGGCGCTTCGCAATTCGAACAACAGGCCGGCAAACTCAAACGCAAGTACTGGTGGAAGAACCTCAAGATGATGATCATCATCGGCGTGCTGGGCGTCGTGTTGCTCGGCCTCATCATCTGGTGGGCGAGCCCCAGCTCTTCGACCTCGTCCACCGCCGTCACGGAGAAGCCCTGATCGCGCGGAATCCTCTTTTCTATTTTTGATAAAACTATTCCAAACTTATCTTAGAGTTTACTAAAGTTAAAACTAAATTGTGCGACCGATGTGTATTCTATATATTGTACGCGACGCTTGGTTATCCGCAAACAGATCGCTTCATATCCTCCCCCATGTCGACTGAATTATTGTGATATATTGACGTAGTATTAAATTTATACAAACGGCCTAAAGCGCAAACGTTCCACAACATATTCGTCTGTTAATATATTTATATATATATTTTTAAAAAAAAATGTCGAGTAGCTCAACGCAAAATTATATATCTGATTCAAACGGATAATCAATTACGGTCACAAAGAGTATTTTTTTCATAAGTATACATATTTAATATATATTTTATAAGAATATTTATGCTCTGTTACATGTAAAAACAAATAATAAATCTATTTATAAATTAATTTTGTTATTTATACCGAAGTCGTACCGCACATAATCAAAATTGTAACGGAATTCAATTGGCGCTAATAACGTTTATCGTATGAAACGTCATATAACCGGCTAAAATATTATTTTTGCTACGTAAGCGTATAATTTCAGTCTTGCACAACGTTTTTCAACGCAATTACTTTTTTTTTAGTGCGTCCATTTTTACCTCATTCTGTTTTTGCATACGCCAAGTACGCTCACATTGAAAACAATAGTAGCATTTCAATTGTTTCGCTATTATCTTATCTGAAATATATGAAAAAAAATATTGATGAGATTAGGTCGAACATATGATTACATAAAAAATATACATGAAGACACTTTGTCGATATATTACTTATTTTTAATAGCGAAATGCAACTAATTCATCGATTAGATATCAAAGAATAGTATTTCTATAACGTAATTAACACATTCCGTCTTCTGCGTTACTAAACATTAATGTAATTCGTGTAAATCTATCATTATTAAGAAAATAATATATGCATATTTTTTAATTATTATCAATTTTGAAAGATAAAAGGATTTCGGCGCAATGAAGCAAATGAATACACAGCCTACACAGATAATATCGCTGTAATCAACGCTCGCTCGTCATAAGTTGAGTGATGATTTCACTTTATCCGCGTAGAAATATATAAGATTGTATTATTTAATTTCTAAGGAAGGAATGGACCAAAATTTACAGCTCATAAATATGACTATAACTAGAATTATATTTTAACAATGTATTAAATAGTATTGAAAATATATTTAACGATTCATTACTGAATCAAATTTATTTGTATTACAAAATAACCAAGTTTTTTTTGTAAATGGGTTTTAATATGCGGTTATGTTAAATGCATTTTGAGAAAATAAATTATTTTTTTATTAAAAAATATTGTTTTAGAATTATATAACCAATTTTGTCGGCTTTTAATTAATTTAATAAATAAATAAAATTCATTGATTCGTTTTATGACATATATGTAACAATTAAGATTTTAGATTCGAATATAAAGACTATTTGGAAAGACCTGGCAAAAACTGACGATTATTGAAACACTGGACGAGGATCATTGGACACAATGGATTCAATATTATTTTAGCCCCGAGATTCTATTCCTATTTATATTTAAAAAAATATATTGTTACTCAATTATTATAAAATATTTATATAAATCGATTGCAGATGCCACGTTGCCATCTTTTTATTCGTTCATACAAATAACCGTAGACGTCAACGTTGCATTCGCAGATACGTAAACATTGCTGATCATAAAAAAGTAGTAATTTATGAATCAAGTATAATTGAGATTAGAATAAAAAATCAATAATAAAATATACAGATATTTACATAATATTTTATAAGAAAAACTAATATCTTCAATATAACAATGAACATGATCTCATAATTAGCATGATCTTTGATATTTCACAATTTTAAACAATGTCAGAAGTGTGAGATGGTTAATTTCAATGTTAAATAGTCAACGAGATTGGCAAATGTCTAGATACAGCTATTAATTTTAATATGCACTCGGCGGAAAATAAAAAAAAATGTGGTGGATGGAAAACAAAAGGCTTAATTTGAAGTGAAAAACCTGTATTAACTCTTTCAGATTTGTTATTTAGAGATCACTTAATTTTTTATATAAATCTAGAATTTGCTTTTTTTCACTTTAAATTAAATTTACATTGGGATTGAAGTTTTTAATCCTAAAGTTTCTGGAGACTGGTGAAAATTATTGATGCAAAACAATTTTCAAGACTTTCTATCCTACCTTTTATCATTCGAAAGTGCGTACGAGAATCTGTAGCCAAATTGTTTATCTAAAATCCAAAACTAATTTAGTTTTACATATTTTTATAGAGCTAATCATTTCGTTTAAATGTTTTTTTTTCTGGAGTATAAGATTAAAACTTAAAACAGCCATAAATCCATCTAATTGTTTATAATATAAAAAAAAAGGTATTATTTTATGAATAAAAATAGTTAATCATGATATATATGAGTAGAAAAATACAAAATATCGATCTAATTTTTAATTTTTCTACTAATTAATGAGACGCGGAGGCTACGTGCGCACAGAGCGACGGCCTGCCGCGATTGAGGCCCGCTCTCAGCTCGGCGCATGTGGTTTTTTCACTTGCACAGCACGATATTTTTTCTCGCTCGCACTTGTAACATGCGCGATATTTTTTTCCTGCTGATGTCCGGTACGGAGCGATAAAAAACATCGCACCAGTGATAACGGATAAGAATATTGTTTTTTTTTATTTGTGGACAATAAAGGTCAATAATATTTATTTTTTAGACTTTTTAGACAAATACAAAAAGTTTGGGTTTAAAAGAGTTATTTGAGAAAAGTCAAATACTTGGTGTCCCAAATAAACTCCATCGGCAAGGCTAGGTTAAGGAGGCAGGAAGGGTCTATGGAAAACAAAAAAAAAACGGCAAGGGGTCTGCGGTGCAAACAAGTTTGGTTACTTATGATTTGGGGAGATAACTTATCGCAAAAAACTGCAATATTTCATAAAAAATGTTTTTTATTTCTGAAATTTGGAAATAAAATCTTCCTAATTCGCATGCATAGTAAACTAAAACTAAGTGAAAATATCAGTTCTTTAAATTTAAAGTTAACTGACGAGAAGTTTCGGGTGTTTTAGTGTGCTCGGCGATTTTTTACTTGTGAAAAAAATAGAAAATGAAAGAAAGAGCAACAGCGCTTTTAGAGCTCATTCTAGACTGGGATCATAGGTGGGAAAATCCTGTTCCATACTAGTATGTTGCAAGCCATCCTGAATTTAAGCAGTTTTACCTTTTACTCATTGCCGATTGTCGATCCACTTTTTTTTGACAATAAACACTGGCGAAACTTATACGCACGTAAAAAACATATATATAAATAACTGTTTCCACAGATCCTGTTAGTATAAATAAATCGTAGGAATCAAGTATTTGTTTATTACAGTGCTACTAGCTATTTCAAAACTGTGTAAACAAAAATGATAACAAATAAAATTGGGATTAACACACACGAATGCGCTGAGGCGGGGCATATTTGCCAAAATTTGGTGAAACGTTGTTTTTTGCAATAAAAATCATAACTCTTTTATTTATCAAGATATTGAGCCGAAAATTGTTTACTTCAACATTTACTGGATAGTTAATGCAAAAAAATGAATATCTTATAACAGGGGTCACTAAACTTTTTGAAAACGGGCCGAGTTGAAATTTTTGGACATGGTCTTTTGAATGTTGAATTTCGAATATTTATATAGAAGTCTTGTGCATGAAATTTCAAGGTCATTAGCCGTTGGGTCACTGGGACAGGTCATAATTTTTATTATCCTCAGCAGCTGTTTTTATAGCTTCGATTGTTGAAGAACGTCATAAATGAAATTAAACAATTACGATATGACATCGATAAGAATTTATTCATCAAAAACAAAACATTATAATAGTTACAGCAGATCAAAGCGCATAGTATCGGCTTACGAAAAAATAAAATATTACAACAGTGTTTTAAATAAATACATTTTTAAAAGGTATTCATTTTGCAGTAAATATTAAACAATTGCTGACAAAAGTCGGCAATTTCTAAACACACTTCTTGTAAAAGAGCCATTAAATATTTCGAATAAATGGTTTTATATGCACTTGCCGCATTTGCCCAAAAATCTCAAGATCTGATTTTTTTTTGTATTGCTACAACTATCAAGTATCTAACCCAGGGGTAAGCAACCCGCGGCACGCAGGCTGCATGCGGCCCGCCACACTTTTTCGTGCGGCCCTTCACAGATTTTACATTTTGACCGAAAGTAAATCATTGATCGAGATTAAATGATGTACGGTTAGAAAGCTGCGTGCGAGTTGCTGTGTCGTCAATATCTGCAAATATATGCCAATTAATGGCAAATAAGCAATGCTAAAGTTGTCATTAAGCTGCCGATGGGGTCTATTTGGGACTCGTTTTTGATTTTTCTCGAATAATTCTTTTTATATGAATATGTACTACATATTACAAACTATTTGTATTTGTTTAGAAAAGTCTAAAAAATAAATATTATAAATAATCATTGTGTCCACGGTTGCGAAAAAAATAAAAACAATATTCGCTTCTGTAGTCACGGGTGATTTTTCTCGCTCCAATCCGTAACGAAGTGCCAAATGCGAGTGAAACCTATAATAGTGACACGTGCCACGAGGATTTAGCGGTCGGTCTATCGGTGGCGTGTCCTCAGTGTGCGGCGGGACATTGTCGGGTGCGCGTGTCATTTAACCGCCATATTGATTAGTTAAAAAATCCAAAATATCGACAAAATTATGAAGCGTATCATGAATAACTATTTTTTGCTTATAATAATCCATTTTTAAAAAAAGACAAGATATTTAAGAAGAATTCATCAATATCTTGAGTTGAAATGCTTGAGGTCTATTTTTCCTTATTAGCCAAAAGCTAATAAACGAAAATAACAGATCTGTTACAAAAAATAGAGCATAGAATTCAAGATGCTGTTGAAAAAATCTCCGCGAATATTTTAATATACAGGAAACCCTCCTATAACACAGTATCCAACAACATGGTTCCGTTGTAACACACAAAATTATAATTTTTTTTTATCAAGATATTGATCAAGAATTAAAAAAAGGTTACTCACCCTTGGGTTAGATAACCTTTTCCGAGATATATCTTTCGCCGTTTTCTATTAGTATAGTATTTCTATTATTGAGTGTTTTATTTTTATATTTTTTTATACTTGGTTTATTTTGTTAATAAAGAGTTTGTATTATCGTAAGTTTCTTTTTAATTTTTAAATTTGTAACTTGCCCGTTGTAAAAAAAGGTTGCCCACCCTTGATTTAACCAAAAAAAATATTTGAAATAATAAAACGCTGTAAGAGTTACAGTCGATCAAACTCGCAGTGTCCAGCTAGCCGATAGCGTGTGATGTGCGCGCCCCGGACATATACAACAAAAATGCTTTTGACGTGGAATCCACGACCCCCGTAGACAATGAGTTAAGATATAAAATCGGGATTAACATATTCTCTGTCTAATGGGGTGATAATATCACGTGTTTGATTGATCTAATTCGATTATATTATAAAACATTCGCCATTTTGCACACAATTGATTGATTGCTGCTATAATTGTTGCATGTGAATTCAGATTTATGGTCGAGACACAATTGCGTAGGTGTTGTTTACACCATCACCATGTTTGGATATCTTGTCTCGTAGAAACTGTTATATTTACGTCATTCTAGAATGCTGACCCACACCGGCACCTCGGAGGAAGTAGGCTTTTAAGGAAGTCGATGTCAAGGAAGCACATCTCCATACCGCTACGCAATAAACGAGACGATTCAATATGATAATCAACAGCATTGACCATGGAACAATCTCGACAAATAATTTTTCATCCATATTTCGATCCCGATACAAAACACAGAGGCACTCGATTTTCGGGCGTTATCTCAATTTATCTTCCTTTTGATTTAATTTGTCGATAAACTGCATAATATTGATAATGATTGAGAATATATATCACGCAACATTTATTATATAAACTGTTAAAAAATTATATTGACGATCTGGATGGACTAAATGATAAATAGCTTAACATTGATTAAAGCTATGCATATAATAATTGCGGAAGGAATGTTGCATTGCATACAATGCCAAATTAGATGCATTTTTAATTAACTTATAACTAAGAGTTGTGGATTATTCTAGTCGAAGAATGAATCATTTATTTAACATTCGTCTGCAAAGAGCGTGGGCGGCTCCCACGTACAAGAGCCCCGTACTCTATCGATATTTAAACTGATCAACAATAATATTATTTGCATTTATAATTGGAAAAATGACAAATTTTCCAAGATTTCTAGATACTACTAGGACATTATTAGAGATTGTATATTTATCGACATTGCCTTAATAAGAGAGGAACGTTAATTATTACCAAAAATAATTACATGTACAATCTTATCATTAAAATTACATGTATTTATTATTAAATATTGAATTTCATCTCAAATAATGTTTTGATTTTATATGTTAATGAGTTATAAAACAATTTTAAGACTTGAACAAATTTTCTGACGCGTGAGAATCTGCAATGAGGAACTTCTAGCGCGGTGAAGTATCGATTGGACGACAGATCAAGCGTTGTAAATGGAGCTGGATTGGCCACACCTCGTCAAGATTGCCTAATGTATTCGTAGACAAGCACTAGATTGGGATTTCACGGAAATATTGAAGACTTGGAGACATGTGATATTGATGGAAGCTCTGGAGTGAAGTTTAACGCGAAGCCCGAAATAGATTGACCCGAAGAAACCGTGGGCGCCATCCGCATCATCCAAGGGACATATGAATTGAGGAAGATAATAATAATTAAGATTTTTTTAAATCCATTGAAACATTTAAATTAGGATCTATTACTTATTCAAAGTATAAAATCAGATTTCATTAATTTTCTATATTTAATTCACTATTTCGTACATATTTGCACGAGGTGTTTTAGTATTGAAAAATCATCAAAATAAAATAAATAAGATACAAAATGAGATAAGGCGAAACACCCGACGACGATGAACTCGTTGTTAATACTGACAGTAAGAAATGAAGCATTTAAACATAGAAAGTAATCAGAATGAGAAAGAGTGATATTTAAGCACCTTTTGATAAATAATCCTCTGTTTATAAACTATAAAAAATAATATGTTGGTAGTTTGGAGCGTTGGAATTAATTAATTTAATTCCATGTATTCTTCTTTGAATAAATAATTATAAACAAATATTATCGATTACAAACCAACTGAAATAATATTAAAAGTAACCAGTGTCATGGTCTGTCACTGGGGGGAATGTAAGCGTGAGAGACTCATTCCCTTTGCATCTTTAGAATCTTTATCGAATCTGTATATGGGCGAATCTTTTGAATCTTTCTGTAATGCCATCCATCCATCGTAGTCAAATAAATAAATAAAAATCGATTGCCCTTAAATCCTAAAAAATAATCTGGATACTTTCGTTCCTTCTTCCTTTTTACTAGGGGATCCTTCTTTTTGGGAAGGTATTTCCCACGATGAAATGATTGCTATACATATTACGTAAAAAGCAAGACCAAACACATACTAAGACGGGTTGGGCCACCACGGTATTGACACAAAAGGGAGTTCTCATGCCATTGTGAGAACAAGACTCCCTTGGCCTCGACTAACATTTGAGAGTTTGATAAAGCCCAAACCGTCAGCGAGTGAATGTCTCGTGGCTGGCAATGATGATGATGATAGCAAAACATCCAACCAGTATATCGCCGTTTTATATAATTTCCAGGAATCAATTTTGTACGAAAACGACCGCATGTATTCTTAAAATTCATATACATTTTCATAATTCTTCCAATTTCAGTCTGCAAATCCTAAAACTTAACCTGCAAATTTAAAATCTCAGCAAAATATCCATTTTTAATTTAATTAAAATTTGAAATAATCAGAATGCAACTTTTTATATAAAAAATATCCATAAAAAGTGAATAATCCATAAGAAGAGAGTAGAATTTTTAAATATCATATAATAATATTTTTTGAAAGTTGTCGTCAATTCTAAAACATTACTGTTTTAGAAAACGCAGTCGTTCCCACGCGTACACGGAAATGCAGTGGGCCATACGCGTGACGAAAAGTCGTTCTCGAATGATCTGGCCGTTGCGCGAGCGGCTTCGGCCAAGTGGCAGCGTGTATGGGCTCGGACGAGTCTATATAAACGCGGGCGACGCCGGGCCGGCAGTAACGATCCCCAGTCCGTCGGCGTCGGTCGGTGTGGTAGGTCGCGTGCAGCAGCAGAGCAAACAGTGACAGACATGGCAGACGGCATTAAGCGCAACGTCCCCATCAAGCTGGGAGAGTTCTCCGTGATCGACACGGAGTTCTCCAGCATCCGCGAGCGTTTCGACGCCGAGATGAGGAAGATGGAGGACGAGATGAACAAGTTCCGCTCGGACCTCATGAACAGGGAGACTAACAACTTCTTCAAAAGCACAACAAGGTAGGTGGCGGCCCGGGATACGAAAGTAAAAAATAACATAAAATAAATTCAAATCTTAATGTTGCCATAGCGCACGATTCCCCACTAACAATTAACAAATGCGAATCGTGCGGTTGGCAGCCCTGCGCGCATTGAACAAATTCAAATATGATACATCGACGTCTATTTTAAAATGTTGAATAATGGTTGACAGGTGTTAACTGTCATTTAAACTTGAACCAAATCCAATGTTGCAAATACGATGTTGTCAATGCATACATCATGTCAAACAGAAATAAATCTTGAATTATGACCGGCGTTAATACAATATTATATTTCCAAATGGATTCCAATAGGATTATAATTCTGATAATTTGCGGTTTCTGTGGCATTCAATGAACCGGCGTCTATTTTGACTCAGTTCCATTTTAGCTAAATCAATTAACAGGAGGAAGCTTGTACAACATAGGCTCATAAGTTGGTGGCATAGATAGTGGGGTGGGACCAGAATAGCACAGTCATTTACAATTGTTGAGGAATTTCTCTAGGTTCCTCGAATCGTCTCCGGAATTCACGAACACGTGCGCTAAAGTCATGGCGCAAATATGGCGATGAGACACGAGTCCGTCGAAGGAGGAAATGGCATACCTTGCCTTGCACTGAAGTCAGTGTTGATTTTTTTTATTTTGAGAGCAATGAACCTAAGATCGATTATTTGCAAGCCAACCAACGCTATTGTTTGGTCACGAATTTTCAGAGCTCTCCGCTTAATAGGGTTCATGCTGTTAGTTATCCGCAGGTCGATCAACAAGTCTTATTACCTCTAGACGTTGCTTCCCATCCGAAATGTACTGTTAATATCAATAATAATAATATTATTTATTTATATCCTATTTGGGACCCCAAGTTTTTGATTTTTCTCGAATAATTCTTTTAACCCCTTGGTTACTAAGAATTTTCTTATGAATTTAGAGCATTTTTTAGTACTTAACTTTACTTTACATCATTTTTATCTTTTTTACGCTAGATTGTAAAAATAAAATAATGTTTCAAACTAATATTATTAAAATATCAAAGGTCCAAACCTTTTTTATGGAATACCAAAAAAAATGCATAGGTGGTTGATATATAAACCTTGATATAAACCTTAAAAAAAATGTTTAGATGAGCGTCGAATATTCGACGCTTCGCCTTTTTCGCACGAGAATCGACCGTCGAATATTCGACGCTTAGTAACCAAAGGGTTAATATAAATCCTACATGTCATAAACGTTTTTGTATTTGTCTAAAAAAACCCAAAGAATAAATGTTACAAATAATAATTGTTCTTTATTGTCTGTAATTGCGAAAAAGTAATAAAAACAACAATATTCGCTTCTGTTGCCACTTGCGCGATGTTTTTCTCGCTCACATCCGGTACAATATGCTGGGTGCTATTGAAACCGTGCGATTCACACGTTCCGCGAGAATTAAGTCGACGGCGTGTTCTCAGTCTGCGGCGGGACATCATCATTTGTGTTCATGTTATTTACGCATCATATTGATTAGTAGAAAAATCCAAAATAACGATCAAATTATGACGCATATAATAATAACTATTTTTTTTCTTAAAATAATCTATTTTTAAAAAAATGTTGAGATATTGATGAAGAATTCAACAATATCTTCACTTGAAATGCATGGGGTCTATTTATAATGATTCGAAGAACTTCTGGAATGCAATTTTCGATATGAGGTCTTTATCTCCCCAACGTTGGAATAAAGTTATCTTTTATATATTTTTTTACATCTTCAAGAATAATATAGAAAGCCACGAATGGCGAATACGGAGGCTGTCGCGTCAAACCGATATTATTTTTGGCCAAAAACTCTTTACGGATTTTACATTCCACATCTTCCACAAGTAAAAAATCGCCGAGCACTCCAAAACACGTAACACCTCTCTGTCACCCAACAATAAAATGTCAAGATACGTCAGAGACAAATGTACCAACACAACTACAAAAAATATATCACAATTACATTTACATAATCGGCGAATTTGAACAATTACATATATTTTCTGACCGAACCGTGCACAATATCTGTGAAGAGAATGAGAATAGCGATTTAGTGATGATCGTTATTAAAATATATTCAATGAACTCATTGGATATTTGAGCCATGAGCCAGCATTATAATAATCTGACGCGACATAAAGGTGGAACTTATAAAAATATGCAGACTGTGAAAGCTTTTGGCACATGTCGTGAGAAAAAAAAAGTAAATAACCTGCATATAACCTTGGCATACATTTTAATACTTTAATCCGAAACCAAGGATTGTCGCAAATTTGATTTGAAATTATTTATGAGGAGAAAAACGACGCTATCTTGTGTTTGCAATGCGATAAAAATGCACAGGAGAGTTCGCGACCTCGTCATCGGACGCCGCTCAAATGTCATACCTGTTGCGAGGAGAGAATTCAAATCTTTTGTAGTCGTGAAGTCATGATCCATGACGATAATAATTTTTGTATAAGATCATTTATCTTGTTCATGTAACCCTTAAACGTTGTTCTATTTTGTAAACGGTCTGGCCTTGGGCCATTTGGACGAGCGAATGGCATGAAATTGTGCTAAATACATTTTAAATATGGAATGAACAATAAAATAAAACAATATCCAATAAAATAATGCCATTTTTACGACTTGCACACATTATTCTGAACGTACATATATGGTAATAACATATTTATTGCAAAAAAACAACGTATTTTTTTATGGAGGTGTGCAGAAAACACAACTGTACTTTTAATATTAATAATAACGAACCGAAATTATGATTGACTGACAACAGAATGGCTTGATTAAGATTAGCTTCGGTAGTTTAGAACAATGAGTATTAGTGTTCGTAAATTATATGCATCGACGTGGCTCTCCCGGTACAATAAGATCAGATCGAATGATGTAAATGAGCATGGCGTCACGATAACTAATGCATTTTTAGATTATAAACCTGTTAAACATTTTAGAATGACATTTAATTAAAAATAATCGTGAATAACATGAATATAATTAATATTAATTAATTGATCGATAATAATTAATATAGCGTCGTAGTGCAATTAGTATTCGGATAAGGTGACCTTACGGAGAATTCTAAGTGACGGTAGTCGATATAAGGATGAGGTGGAAGCTGACGATCTCTATCCAACAAAAAACCCGATCGTCAAAAAAAGCTGGAAGCGATGAGCAGCATTACTCAGTATTAAAAAACTGTGATGCAGTAAGGCAATTGAAAACTACTGCACTATATACTCCCTGCTATATTTAAAAGGGGATCATATTTATGTTTATATGGCATGAAGAACCGATCCATCACGGCGGCTCGAAAACAACCGAGTCGTCCGAAGGGGGTCTATCAGAGACCCCAATCATTTCAAATGACGATATTGATTCTCAATTTGATCGATATTTTTGATTTTTTAACTAGTCCCCCCCGTAGACTGAGTTTTCGCGTCACGCATTACTAGTACGTTTCACTTGCATTTCGCATATTATAACATATGCGAGCGAGAAAAAACGTCGCGCCCGTGGCAACAGAAGCGAAAATGTATGATTTTTTTTTCGAAGTTGCGGCCAATAATGGATACGATTATTTGTAATATTTATTCTTTAGATATTTTTAGACAAATACGAAAAGTTTGTGACATGTAGGATTTATGTTGACCTTATTCACTATGTGGGCCAGACGTATTGGGCCAAAAGATTTTTTACCAAACAACTTAAACCAAGTTTTTTATATTTAATTAAAAAAAACGTTTTTTATAGAATCAGATATCAGATCAAGCCCTATAGATGCTTCTTATTTATTTTCCCAATGAACATATTTTTTAATAAGTTTGTGAAAAAAATATAATAAGAATAACTCATAGGTTCGACTAAAAATGGATAGAGTGGAAAGGGTTAACAATTGGTATCCCCAATAGCACGGTTTGGTTAATAATTATTAAAAAAAAATACTACACGGTCTGTATCAGAGTTGGATGAAACCCACAGCTTGATAATAAATCCTAATTTTCAACCACTTGCAAATTTTAAAATTTTCTTTACAACCCATACTAAGAAAGGGAGGATAGAAGATATGTTTCTATACAAATTAGGAAGATACATACTTGGTCGCCATACAAAACAGAGAGATACACATAGGATAATAGATATCGCGTAGAGGCGCTAAACAATGCATAAATGGAAAGTATTTGTACATATTGAAACATCCGACATACATACATAAGTTCATGGAGATTTTAGTCAAAATCAGTAGCACCCCCTTCTAGATTTATCCCATTGAATAATTCGAGGTTATTTCTGCGTTTTTTTGTAAATTCATTGATACTTCTCGAATGTAATAAATCTCATAGCGTTGACAGTGTGAAATGGATGTCGTGTAAATCGAGGTATGGGCGTATATCCAACATTGAATGCGGCCTCATTTGATAATAGATAAATTAATGCGGCCTTTCATCACGAAAAGTTCTCCCGCCTCCGATCTCCATTCATTTCCCACGATCGATAGTGCATCACAGTGTGCAAACAATATGTGATTTTTTAATTGTAGTCCGGTGTAATCGAAATACCGAAAAAAATGCGTAGAATTTTGCCGACAAGGTCGTTGATTTTCGAGGTTGGTTGCAATTTAATTGTCACCCGTTAAGGTATGTTGCCCGTAAAGGGAAACCTGCTCAGCGCCTACCCATCCAGAATTTCTCGAGGCGTCCACCTTGAACGAATTTAAGAGACCTTGCCGTTAAAAAAATATCAGACGATGACCGCGCCCAAAGAGTTCAGGACGCACTGCCACCTATCTCCCACACTCTGAGGATACGCATCACATAATCCGAGATATCTAGTTACCTCATAAAATTGTGGTCTACCACCGATTAAATGCGTAATTGTTATCACCGACGACGATATCGCGAGTCTGCCGGCTTCTCCAGCTCCGTCTAATACAGATTGAACGATGGCGAATAAATATCCGATAGGCATATCCATTTTAAGCTCAGCCGCACATAACTGTGTGCCATACACGAACGCCTGTGTACACACACGAGCCGGCGATGATGTCACAAGTAGAAATAGAACCGTTCCGTTTGTTCTAGAAGACTCGGGAACTCTGCACTAACAGATTTCGTGTAGGTTTTACCGCGTCTGCACGGCCGCGCACCTCGAGGCCAACGCGGGCTGCACAGAGCAACGCAGAGATGCATCCGACTATAAACTTCTAGAAGCGATTGAACAAACGATCGTTTGCTACATGACATTTATGTTGCCATTATTCTTCGCCGTCGTCATAATATGCAAACGCTTTCAGTCTCTCTGCAATATATTAACGTGAATGTTGTGAAACAAAGAGGAAATTTAACTGCTTAGATCCTCGAGCGTGATGGCACCCATTGTCCGTGTTAACAGCACCGTAAACCACTCTTATTTGGTATTAAAAACTTTGTTTTGTAGAAAATACGCTGCATTTTCAATATTAGATCGTACATGCCGTACAATAAAGATACTTCTGTAATTTAACCATCATTCCCCATTGTTGGATCATGATGTCCTTGATTAGATGATGGCTTTTCGCTGTTATTTTTTTGTGGTACGTGATGGATGAACGGCCGCGTTGTTATGCAGTGATTTCTATTTGATTTGATTGGAAGTTTTTGTGTCATATGCGATGACCTCAAGGCCTCTGCCGTGTGCCGAATTATTCGATATTATTCGCGATGAACACAAAAAATCAGCAAGTGGCGTTATCGCGTCTGGACGCTTTAATCGCAGAGATGTTGCATTCGCCGACTGGCCCGGCGCCAATATTCGCCAAAGTCTCGTTTTACGAAAAATTCGCGTATTTGTGTAGTGTCCATCGGCGTGCCTACACTAGAATTTCCAGGTGGAAGATCGATAATTTATTTATATGGCTGAAAAATATTCTGGCACGCAACAACACAAGAGTGGATCGATGTTCATTACAATTTACAATATTGCGGTCAGGTCGCTCTGCGCGGTGTAAAGCGGGAATGTTTGTGTTCTTGATACGGAATTAGAACGCGCTCTATTTTCATATTATATAAAAATGATACGGATTCATTATTCGCTTTTATGCGCCATTATTCGGTTTATAGACAGGATGGAAATGCAGAAAAATGGCTGGGGCGAAAAGTGTGTCAAGTAGTAGTAGGTCAGTTATAGACGCATTATTGTGAGCAGGGTGGCGCCAGCGTTTCCGTACTAGTCTCTCGTATGTTTGCATTGCAACAATGCTTATGATATTGATTATCTTTACACTGTTGCTCTGAACTTATTAAAATTGAAGACCCGTTTTTACACTCAGCCGTGTCGAACAACTCTTTTAATGTAAATCCTACATGTCAACTTTTTGTATTTGTCTAAAAAAGTCTAAAGAATAAATAACATTGTCCTCAATTGCAAAAAAAAATTAACAATATTCGCTCTGTTGCCACTTTCGCGATGTTTTTTCTCGCTCACATCCGGTACGATGTGCCGATTGCGATTGAAACCGCGCGATTTACACGTCCAGCGAGAATTCAGTCGGCGGCGTGTCCTCAGTCCATTTTATTTTAATAAAGTCAAGATATTGATGATGAATTCATCACTATTTTTCATTATAAATAGAGCCCCTTCGGACGACGCTGTTGTTTTCGAGCCGTCGTGGCGGATCAGTTAAAGATAAATGTTAAAGGCTCAAATACGATTCTTGAATTTGAGCATACTGCCAGCCGTGAATCTAATCGAGTTAGTTCTAATTTTTACTTTTTATTTACATTCATTTTCCTTTTATGAAAAACCAAAATTATCTATTTCTTGATAATTATTGAGCTTATTAATTTCTTCCTCCCAAACTTTGGTAGGTTTGGACTAGAAGATATATTCGATAGCCTGATTAAAAATGTTCTGCAATGAACAGGAAAGGTGGAAAACAGGCTCATTTTTTTATGTGGTCTCGCATGTTTGAGTAAAAGAATCACGCGATTGACGAGTGCAGAATGCATTTTGTGGAGTTTCTCTCGAAGCTTCTAAAGATACAGTAATCGTTAGATTTGATGTGAACATCTCATGATGTATTACACCTCGAGGATCCCATCATACACACAATAAAATTTACTTTCCATGAATGGTTGTTTCCAGATCTGGTTTATGTTTTACCTTGATGGTCGATAGAATTTGGAAAAGGGTTTATAGTATTTCAGGTGTCTATTGGGGGTCGATGATACGCATAGGGTGGTGTGGTCCACGGATCTAAAGCATAATATTATGTTGCTTTTGCATAGGTAAATCCTTCCCCCGTATACTATTAAAATGCTCTGCATAAGGAGTCTCCTATAATATTAGTTACCTGTAGCCACCGTGTCGTACAGTGCAACTAGTGCAGTTCGTAATATCTAATAAAACTAAAGTCGTATTTTTGAATAGAATTGGTTTTGTTAGTAAACTATCATAAGCAATTTCGTACTAAATATTAAAAAAAAATATCGATAGTTAAGTTAAGATCCTTATAAAAAGAAGTTGCTTCAGTAGATGCTTCTAAAGAAGGCTAATGAGCTCACAAAAAAGAAAATTCGTTTGATTGTTATTAGCAGCGATGACGTATATAGCTATACATATCTATAGATAACCATTCTATTATAATGATCTTGTTAACCATTACTAAGCTCAAATAGTAATCAGATCTGTGAGCTTCCGGAGAATTCCGGAGAGTGACACTGATCGACAGTGGCGTGAGGTGGAGACTGACGATCTCATCTCACAAAAAATGAACTGGAACATAATGGCTATATATCTTAAGAAAACCATGCCTTTTATCTCTAAAAATTGACAATCGTAAACACGCTTAACGCTACTATGATATAAGGAAAGTGGATCGATAATTTAAATAATCTATCAAAAAATAAATGAGCAATGCTTATCAAAAGATTACTCGGTTTAAGATTATAATAAAAGCAATGACGTTTTATCGATATGTAATATATATTATTTTTTGATTAGGTTCAATGGCTATGATTACTATTGTTTTGTATAAAACGAATTTACTCAATATTCGGAACGTTTAATGAGCAGAACGATCGTGTTATACGGGGATAATCTCGATTAATATATGGATGTGATTTATGATCTGTTAGTTCGATGATCCCCATTTCTCGCAGGCCATAATTGGCCATCTAAAATTTGGGAATCTATGATCTAACGGTCGTGCAAAGCATGCCTTGCCATATCTGGCTTGAAATTCCAACGGTTTCGATGACACGATCAAAATAGAGAAAAATTCCTCGGCCAATGATCGCTATCAGATTACAATTCGTCATGGGTCGCGTCCCTCCTCCCCGTCTAATTTGCAGATTGCAATCTGTCTGGGAAAATGTAGCAGAATACTCCGCGAGAATCGATGGAATGAAAATAGTGCTCGCTTCCTCTCATCGGGCGGTTCATTGTCCGGCTTAATCCGTTTCGTTCGGTTAATTAAAAAAAAGAGCATAATTAGGATTAATGGGTTCGGGAAATGCTTCATTTAAAGCGTTGATGTATCATTATCTCATTCGCCGACACAAAATTTGCATAACATTTTCTTTCTATTTTTACTAACAAACTAACATTACTTCCTTGATATTTGCATGTCTTACAATTATGAATCAATGTCCACCGGAGGATCCACATCAGCCAGTAAGACGACGACCACGAGGTAAGATTTTCGCATTCGGCTCATAAGTCGTAATTTAATGCAGTTTTTTATGCATGCATCGAGCGCTCAAAAATAAAGATGACCTCATGCTTTACGTAAAAATGTTGTTCGACGTTAAAATGACCTCGACGTGTGACGTCATCGAGGACCGAAGGGCCGGTCTTTTACAGAGGCGACGTCGCGCATCGCCGCCCACCTCTGGCACATATGCCAGAAGAGGTTTTAGAGTCTGCATTGCTTACATGCAATGTCAAAATTAAAGAATGATTTGTATACTAACCTCGTCATCACATCTTGATTTGCATTCATCTGGCATGAATCATAAAAATGGCGATACAGCTCACCGAAAAGATTTATGAATATTAAAACATTCGCAAATTTATTAAGGTTTGTATTATAATATAATGGACTCGGCTGGAAGATGTTTTTCTAGCCCATATATGGCACATTAATGCTAACCAGTGTTGTCGCTAATTACTTGAACATTGTTTGCACAATTAGCGCATTGTGACGGTAAACATTTGCATTGGCTCGGAGCAACCGAGTCGTATGCATACTTAATGTTACACATACACTACTGATTTTCCTAAAATAGTATTTAAACATTAATTATTATTCAATAAACATTTGTACAATAAGATTCGGCGTCGTTGCATTACATTTTGATGATAATTTTTTGTCATTTTCAGCTCTACAACTTCATCGAGCAACGTTCAGCAACACGGAGGCGACCGACAAATCGCCGAACCGAACCAATGGCTGGACAACATCAATTCCCCGCTCATCCAAGACGAAGGCGACGGCAAATCGTTGAAGCTGAGATTCGACGTCAGCAAATACGCACCTGAAGAAATCGTCGTCAAAACTGTCGACAATAAATTATTGGTGAGTCGGTCTCAATATTTTCCATGACCGATATAACTTTCATCTCGCACGATAATGGTCGGCACAAAAAAAATGTCTCATGTATGAAAATTCAGAGCATTAGGCAGTCGGCCAAGTACATTCAGTATAATAGTAAATATAGCAAATATATTTATGGAATTTGACACCTTTTGTTACGTTAATTATGCAACGACGTATTATAACATTGTGATTAATCTTTCAGGTACACGCAAAACACGAAGAAAACTCCGAATCGAAGGCAGTGTACAGGGAATACAACAGAGAATTCTTATTACCGAAAGGAACAAATCCCGAAGCGATTAAATCTTCACTCTCAAAGGACGGAGTGTTAACAGTCACCGCGCCCCTCCCCGCTCTGGCCATCACAGAAAAGACCATCCCGATACAGCATTAAAATTATTTTAATTAACATTAATACTATTACTGTTAACACTAAATCTAAAATGACATTGATATTTTAAAAAAAATTCTCATTGTATTTGCGTGGCGAAATACAAATACAGTCCGTACGTCTATGCATCCTATGCGCATTTCGTGTATGTGATCGAAGAAAGACAGCTTTTTTATCGGTGTGCCACTGCAATGACTATGTTAGTGAGCTTTTTATATTTGTATAAAAAAAAAAAGTGTTTTATGGAGGCAATAATTCAAATAAATCACGGCTTATGAACCTATTCAATTCATATTAACCTTCAGATATTGATGTAAATGCAATAATTAGTAATCTCTCAACGTGATCCAAGACTATTGAACATCATATAGATATTTATTTTTGTGTTACATTATAAACTATTTTCAATACTAGAGCCTAATCGATATTAAATTGTTGATGAATGTTTTATATATAATTTTTCGTTTTATTTATTATGTGGTTGTTTTCTTGTGTAGTTGATTTAGTCGAATTCATCTCGCATTAAATTACATACTCGTAAACGTAGGCCTTAAATAATCTTCGTTATTTGTCTGTAATGTATCATTTTAACTTACTAATATTTTGAAAAATAATTAGTACCGAACATAGATTTTTGTATTAAAAACTGTTTTCATGAATTATCAGAGAAATTATATAATTTAAAGTCAATAAAGTGTACGTTACAGATGCTTCGTTTTATTATAATATGAAAAAAAAATCATTTCCCCATTTTCCTGAACGTTGAAATTATTTATTTCACACATATCCAATTTTTTAAGT